>JAXGGA010003391.1:0-103559 GCA_038373865.1 Uloborus plumipes
ATTATTTCACTTATTTTTCTGTGTAAAATCAGAGTATGGACTCATTTCTATAAGACCTGTATTCAAAAAAAATTTTCACGTTGTAATAAAATAAAAAAAAATCAGTCTTGAAAACACGGAATGTTGCATACAAGTCGCACCTCAGATCCCAAATAAAAATACTTCCCGCATTATTTACGTTCATTCAAATTGCTTTCACAGGGGCAATTAAGATTGAAAATGAAATTAACTATGCTTATAACACAGTTTTGATGTATATTTACCCTATTTTGGAGCAAAACTGCCAGGGGAGTGACGCCAGAGAAGTGACAAAATCACACATTACCTATAAAAACAACATCACGCGTTCTTCATACCAGAACTTTACGTAAATCGTGATGTCTGCACACAATAAGCATTTCATTATACATACGCACAACTTATGTAACGATGAAATATAAAAAGTTATACTTGCCAGTGGAAATACTACAGCGACTGGCGCAGTGCGCTTTGAGGTCCTTTCAACGAGAACCGATGCAATAATATTTGAATTTTTTTCAAACCACTTAGCTTGCTTTTAACTTTACTCAGTATTACACTGGTTATTCGCAGTCAAAGTCATACTTTTGCATTTTTTATGCTAAATTTTAGTCTTTGAAGTTCGCCAGGTGAGGGTGACACTGTTGATATGGATCGTTGAAAAGTGTATTTTTTTAAATAATAATAAATATTTTTTCAATGCTTAATGATATACAGGGTGTCCACTCCAATCGTGGACCAATAGCTAATTTCTAAACCGTTAGAGATAAGCATATAGTTTATTTAGGAAAAAATCTCCAAATTTTGAAAGGAATTTTGGGTCTATTCAATGTTTTTCAAAAAATCAAATTTTGAAAGAGTTACGAAATTTAAATTTTTATACAGCCCCCCAGTCCTATCAATCATATTTAGTAAAACATTCTTGACACTGTAACGTTTAAAACTAAAAAAAAATCACTCTTCTACGACAGAAATTGACCGAGTTATGACGTTTTGAAAAATCAAGATTTTGCATTGTTTCATGACGTCATCGAGAGATCGCTTTAGGGACCGTATGCGAAATCCTTCAAAATCTTGATTTTTCAAAACGTCATAACTCGGTCAATTTTTGTCGTACAAGAGTGATTTTTTTTTAGTTTTAAACGTTACAGTGTCAAGAATGTTTTACTAAATATGATTGATAGGACTGGGGGGCTGTATAAAAATTTAAATTTCATAACTCTTTCAAAATTTGATTTTTTGAAAAACATTGAATAGACCCAAAATTCCTTTCGTAATTTGCAGATTTTTTCCTAAATAAACTATATGCTTATCTCTAACGGTTTAGAAATTAGCTATTGGTCCACGATTGGAGTGGACACCCTGTATGTTCCTCTGTTAATGTAAGTGTATGATTATTGCAGAAAACATTATGCCAAGTTAACAAAAACTGAAAGTCGAACATGTTTATATAAAAACTAGTATTTGGACAGGCCAAGGTAGTACACATTTATGACTATTTTCAGCTATAAATGTTAAAATAAAATAATTGTAGTGAATTAATTGGGTGGTCCACATAAAAGATATAGTTTATAATAGTCTATAATGCTTAAGAATACAAAAACATTAATAAACTCAGTTTTACATGAAGTTTTTCCATTGGCCGTCTGCAGTCAAATAGCGTAGAATCACCCATATACCTTCAGAATCATTTTGCCTCAGTAGCTAAATGAGTTATTCCACAATGGAACATTGTGACGTTTTGGGCAAATTCGTATCTACCGGCAGCAGTAAGTCTTTAGCCCTTTATGTCCCGACGGACTTAGATGTCCCGTCGGGGGCCTTAGACCCCCCCAAAATTTCAAATTTTTTCTGTCAGGTAAAATGTTTTTTGATGTATTTGCAGCTCAAAAAACCAAAAATATGTATGAAAATTCATTGTTAACTTAATTTGGAACATAAAGGGTTAATGAACTTCTTCGGTTTCGCCCCTTACGAAGCACATTAAAATGGAAAGAAAACTAGCATTTTGACGAGTTAAAGTAAGTGAAATTATCTTCAAACAATGGACATTCTTTTGCATACTTTTTGTTTAAAGTTGTGCATGACTATGTTTTACCCTACTCCCCCAACCCTCCAATAAAAAAGAAATTGAATAGTATTTTGTTATTATTACTCAAAGAAAAGTTCATTCCTACTCCCAAATAAAAGCAACAGCGCAAAGCATTTTTATTTGAAAAAACTCTCTGCATTCTTGTCTTCTTCAATTAAATTGGCCATAAAAACAAATATTCGTCTGTCAAAATCTGCAAGCTTCAAAAAATTAATTTCCGAAATTTTTTCCCTCCGGTCTTCTTATTAACTCAAATGTTCATCGCACTCATTTGAATTACTGCTTTGTTTTTTGCCCTTTCTTTTGTTCAAGGCAGTGTTGACATTTCCATTTCGCTGAGCAAGAAATCTTTAGTCATAATTTTCGTATAAGAAAAGTGAAAGAAATGTCTGTATTACCTTTAAAACAAAAGGCTGCAGATTTAGAAAGTGAAGTGTATGCATTTTTTTTCCTCCCTTCCGATATTTCAAGCAAAAAGAAACTTTCACTCTTATCGTTGTTTATCATTGAAGACTTCGCCAGAGGCTGAAAAAAGTCATTAAAAGTTTCGTCTCAAGGGTAGAGGGGGGGGGGATCAATGAGGGAGAAAATTGCGCATGTTTTTGACATTCGATATGCATTTTTTGTGCGCTTCTTTGGGACACTTGAAAAAAGATATTTTTATTTTTTGACTTCCATTGTTTATTTGTCACCTCATGGCTTCTTCTTAGTTGTTTCATTTCTAAGAAGAGATAAGACTTTGTTTGGCGACAAAAAATGGGATCAGACGTAATTAAAATGTTTTCTTATAAGGATTAAATTGCTTCATTATGTGTACATTAAGAAAAAGTCCTTCTGGTGAATCTTCTTTCGATTTTTTTTTAATTGAAATGGGTTTTTTATAGAGGAGTGCCCCGTTGAGAGCTTACAGAAGCGCACTTTAATCTCCCAAAAAATTTTCAGTATCTGCAATCTTAGAGTGTTTTAGAGTCAGTTTTCCAATGATGCAATTGTTGGGGTTTTATCAGTGTTTTTCCTAATGTCTCATTTCATTTGATGTAGGTATATGTACATGCTAGTATTTTGTCGTTTAATAAAAGTCAGAATTTCCTTCGATAAATGGAAAAATTTTCCCCTCTCAATCATTTAAGTTCTGAAAGCCCCTCTATTTAGATACATGTTGGGCAGTCTTACCGTTACAGACGTAAAAATCAAACTTTAAACATTTTTGCTACTTTTTGTAATCAAGGAATCCGCACCAAAATTTATCAAGCAATAATAACATTGAATTACATAAGAGAAAAAAATCTATACATTTTTATCGAACTAAATTGTAATTATGTTTGTTTAAAAGTTTTATATTGCTACGTCCGTTACAGTAGAATTGCCCTATATCAATCATCATCATTTATCTATACAATGAATAATAATATATCAGTCGATATGCCTAGTGTTTATCTATCTATCTATTTTCTTAATCCTTCAGAACTGAGAGAATGCCTTTGGTTGGCCAAGCTGGGTAGAGCTAGGGAGGCGGCACTAAACCAAGCAGACTGGAAAACCACGATAGGCGGCCTTATGCGCCAGAGACTATAGTCGAAAAGTCATAACTGAAACTAAGTATCTTCGTTTATGAAAAAGTCTTAAAAGGAAGATGGATGGTCTTATTTCGTTCACAGATAATTGAAATAAAGACATTTGGGTTTGAGAAACTGAGCAATCGTGCAATTCGGTTCAAATTTTCAAATAAGCACAAATCAGTTTTAGTGGCATAAAGAGCGAATGAATAACGCGTAATACTAAAAAGTTAGAAAAACAAATTTTATTCAAGAAAAACCGTGGTTTAGTTTATAAACTAATTGGGCTATTTTTCTCCTTCCAGCTGTGTGCAACTTACCCTGTGGCCCGGGACGCTGCATCCAGCCCAATGTCTGCTATTGCGGGCAGTCGCAAATTGGTCGCACTTGCGGTTCTGACGGGGGACCTGGATTGTTTCCCCCCGGTGGGGGAGGTGTTGCCGGACCCGGGGGAATCGTGGGCGGACATCCCAACGGAGGGGTCGGCATCGGACCTGGAACCATCCTTGGCGGACATCCTGGCGGAGGAATTGGACAACCCCAACAACTTCCTGGTAAGATTTTAAAATGATTACTTATTTTTTCATTCAAGAACTTTGTGATGAAAGTAATATTTTGTATAATTCACAATAGTTGCAATTTACGGTCAGTGGGCCACGTGCTGCCAATAAAGCTGAGCCTGTCCTATGTTTTTCTAAATATTACTAATCGAAAACCGCAATTAGTTACTGCGTTACGACTTTAGAGCCAAACTTTCAGAAATTAGCAACTGGAAAAGAAATACAAATTTTTTTCACAAAATAAGCATCAAATCATGACAACAATTTTGAACCTCCGAACCAGACACACATTTTTGTTACTTTTCAGGAGAGTGTGAAAACATTTGTCCGATGCAAACAAATGATGAGACTGGCGTTCTCTTTTGGCCTTTCAAAATAATTGTGAAGGAATTTCTTTTATAGAATAACGTTCTCATGGGTCGATATGGAATAAAGTTCTATAAACAATGCTATAATAAAGAGAAATTCGTCATTTTTGAACTTACGCTAGTCTTGTTCTGAAGACAGAATTCGTGGTTCGTCATTTTCTTTCTTTTTTCAAATTTTCCCATGTTATTTGGTTTAAGCAGTTTCAAAAAACTGGTAGTGTTTGTAAAAGGAAAAGCAGAGGAAGACCGCCTGTGTCACAAAAAGAAGTCATGTTTGCCGTACAGAACGCGGTGGACACATTAAACATTTATGATTATATATGAAAAAAAAAAAATTCAAATCTCCTCTTTCCGTTGATATAAAGAATGTTAATTTTCGCTGAAAACTTTAATAAATATGAATTTTTAAAAAGGGGTCCATCATCTTTACTAATATATAAAGTTGTAGAGTTTGTTTGTTTGTTTGTTTGTTTGTTTGTTTGAACGCGCTAATCTCAGGAACTACTGGTTCGATTTGAAAAATTCTTTTTGTGTTGAATAGTCCATTTATCCAGAAAGACTTTAGGCTATAGTTTGAAAAGATTCGATAAGCGATTCGTTTTTTATTCGAATTCAAGGCAATTTTCCCATAAATCGCCGAATTCTGGGGTTAAAAATTACTTGCACATATTAATGTTACATATCGTTGGAAGCAGAAAAATTTTGTCCGTCCTATGCAGTTTGTTTCGATTCTCTAACTTAAACACAGCACGAGTTATTCAATTTTTAAACTTGCTTTTTGCAAGGCTTCACCCGATTTCTTGCAATACTTGGTTCATTAAAACCATCAATAAAAAATAAACTAATTATTCCACAGTTTTGATTTTTACGCCATTGGATAGAGCGATATTTTTAACCCCAGAATTGATTCGACTTACAGTCGAAGAACCAAGCTTTTATCTCCACTAGAAAAAAAGTTACAAGCGTTTAAACTTTGAGTTCGAAAACCTCTTTCCTGATCAAACTATTAACGTTTTATTGCGTTGCTATGGCGACATCTTTTAAATTCATTGTTGGTGTCCTTTTCTTCATTTCGTTTCTTAAAAGCATTTCATTTTACGGCGTTTCAACAAGGCCATGGAGCTACGAATAATATCATTCGTAGCTCCATGAACAAGGCAAATAATGCGATCGTCCGTGTTTCACTTGAATTCCTGCCTACTTAATGACTTATATTTTTTTTTCTGGTACCATTTTGAAAATGTGTTTCAAATTAAATTGTAATTCATGTTTTTAGCAGGGATTTTTTTTGGCTGCGATCTAAATATTAAAACAACTTTTTTGTTTGGAATTTTGCAATTAATGTTACAGGAAGAGAGCGGTTTGGAAATATTTGTTTTTGGTAGGGAATTGTATTTGTTTATTAGGGAGAGTGTTAAATATATGCTACTTGACATTGTTTTTATTCCTGAGGAAGCATGTCCAAATAATGCGATTGACTTTTTTATGCGGGAAAGTTTTTTAGCGAGCCGCTTTAGCGGGGAGTAGTTTTTTGAAACCGGTTCCGCTAAAACTTTCCTCCCTTCTTTAAATGCGAGCCGCCTTGGCGGCGAGTAATTTGTTTTAACTTTCCTTACTACTTTAAAGGCTACTACTTTGGCGGCGAGTAGTTTGCTGAAACTTTCCTCGCTACTTTAAAGGCGAGCTGCCTTGGCGGTTATATATCATTATATACTGCCTTGACGGCGAGTAGTTTATTTAAATTTTCATCACTACTTTAAAGCCCGTGCAACGCCGGGCCCCACAGCTAGTTTAGAATAACCCTTTACTATGTAAGTGGCCCGCTTATGAGTTTCGTGTTTGATTTAGTTAAGCCTTTATTCAAAATTCTCATTATCATTGTTATCACTGTTTCATAGCAACCACGTTTCAACAATGGATTTCATATTTAATCATTTATTAGGCTTAATCGCTTTAAATTTGACTACTTATTAATTGATATATTCGCTAATTAAAATCGTATAATTATATAAATTGAAACAAATGAAGCCTGAAAAAATACCTATCTATTGGTACCTGGTTCGACTTTCAGTTCAGTGGCGTTCAGGAGAAAGAAGCATGACATAGATAGAAAGAAAGATAGAAAGAAAGATAGTTAGAAAGATACTCAGTTTTTATATAAGTAGATAGATATATTTGTTTTAAAACTTTAGACTCTGAAACAAACGAACAAGGATTTAAGTTCAAATGACTTGTTCGTTATGCCTCACGTACATTATTTCCTTATTTAAAAACTTCTATTGCTCTTGAATCATTTTGCACTGTTTGAAAATCGAAATAAAGTTACTATCCGATTTCTTCATGAATTTCAAATGTTTTTACCTCAAACGTACATTACGTTCTATGCATTCAAAGCTATTTTTGAGGAGACGGGGTTCGGCTATACGTAGTTCTGAAAACTAAACAACATACTTTTAAATGCATGTTTTTTCCCCTCAATTAAGTTTTTTTTTTGTTTTTTTTCATTATTGAAATTATACTGTTTGATTTTTGCTGTAATAAACGAAATGAAATTTATGTTCAAATTTTCTTCTAAAATTGTAAAATGAGCTTCGCATGATATTTGCGACTCTACGTAATAATTAGGTCTTAGATATGTGTGTGTTCCAAAAAACTGTCTTTAAAAAAAAGGGGTAAAACACCCCCTTGGCAGCATTCGAATGCAACCACAAGGGGAGATGCACAACCAGACCCCCCTCAGAGCCTACATACCAAACTAGAAGCTTCTGCGGCATATAGTTTTTGAATTATGCGACATACATACAGACAGACAGACATACGCACATACATACATACGCACATACATACGCACATACATACGTACATACAGACGTTACGAGAAAACTCGTCGTAATAAACTCCGGGGTGGTCGAAAATGATTTTTCGGCTGGTTATATGTTGGTAGGTACATATGCACGTGCTGACAGGTAGAAAAAAACTGCTTAACATTTATTCGGGGATGAGCAAAATCAAAATTTAGACCCAACTTTAAGTGAATTTTTTTTCGCGATCACAATACTTCCTTTACTACATAAAAGGAAGTAAAAAGTTGTAATTTTTAAAATTATTGAAATTTTTATTTTATTTTTATTTGTTGTATTTTACATCTACATATATTAAATTATTTTATTTATTTATATTTTTTTGAAATAAGTTAATTCCTTGCACGACTACTGATTCCTTATCGATTTTCCTTTTTGCGGTACAATTATATGCTATATTTTTGTAAGGAATACGTAGAACGCAAAATAAATCTTAAGTTGTAACATTATTTGATCATAGGTAACTATTTTCTTAAGAATAGAAAGAAGTAGAAAGAATTAATTTCAAATTATTAATTATCAACACTCAACTAAAGTTTAATGTGTTCTGGAATAGTTTCCCCGGATTCTTTTATTCTCATCAATTTGTGTTTTATAATCGTCGCTTTAAAAACAAAGTCATTCCCCTTTTTTGGTCATTAATAATAACATCAAAACCAAAATTTTGAATCTAATGGATGCATACACTTGTTGTCTTTTTTAATATTTATCAAGTGTTTGTCCAAAACGAATAGAGCTGAATTTTCATGTATTTTCCACAATAGTTTATGCTAAAGATTTTTTTTTCTTTTACTTTAGGTTTATGCCAAGAGCCTTGTCTAAATGGGGGACGTTGCATTGGACCTGACCGCTGTGCTTGTGTTTACGGATTCACTGGTAGACGGTGCGAAAGAGGTATGTTGGATTAAATTTACCATAAGTATTTTTAAAAAAACAATCGTATCACTGAAATTTCTGCTGCTGAAATTCAATTACTGAAACTCAAATTGAATTTCAGTTGTAATGAAAAAAAATTACACTATAAAAATAAAAAACATTAACCTTCTCCTTTTTTGAATAAAATGTTACAGTTGGGTCTTAAACGGCAGCTTCCATATTTTTAGTTTAAAAGTTAATTAATGTTAACTTTTACACGTTAACCGCATTACTTACCGAACAAAACCAAAACGGATTGTATCGGAACAGCAGGTTGATTCGGAACAAAACTTCCTGACCATACAAAGAAGTTCTTCATAAGTATACGATTGATTGTTTTTGGCAGTTATTTTTTTCTTTTATTGAAAGGTAATATCATAAGTAATAAACAAATATTTTTTTCCTTCTGGCAACACTACTTACTGACTCATTAGCAAGGCGGAATGCTAAAAAACGTCTAGTTTTTATTATCTGTAAAACTTTGTATGTAAGTACAGAATTCTTGATATTTCAAACCTAAGAATAGTATTTTTAATTATGCATATTATCTGTAAAACTTTGTATGTAAGTACAGAATTCTTGATATTTCAAACCTAAGAATAGTATTTTTAATTATGCATATTATCTGTAAAACTTTGTATGTAAGTACAGAATTCTTGATATTTCAAACCTAAGAATAGTATTTTTAATTATGCATATTATCTGTAAAACTTTGTATGTAAGTACAGAATTCTTGATATTTCAAACCTAAGAATAGTATTTTTAATTATGCATATTATCTGTAAAACTTTGTATGTAAGTACAGAATTCTTGATATTTCAAACCTAAGAATAGTATTTTTAATTATGCATATTATCTGTAAAACTTTGTATGTAAGTACAGAATTCTTGATATTTCAAACCTAAGAATAGTATTTTTAATTATGCATATTATCTGTAAAACTTTGTATGTAAGTACAGAATTCTTGATATTTCAAACCTAAGAATAGTATTTTTAATTATGCATATTATCTGTAAAACTTTGTATGTAAGTACAGAATTCTTGATATTTCAAACCTAAGAATAGTATTTTTAATTATGCATATTATCTGTAAAACTTTGTATGTAAGTACCGAATTCTTGATATTTCAAACCTAAGAATAGTATTTTTAATTATGCATATTATCTGTAAAACTTTGTATGTAAGTACAGAATTCTTGATATTTCAAACCTAAGAATAGTATTTTTAATTATGCATATTATCTGTAAAACTTTGTATGTAAGTACAGAATTCTTGATATTTCAAACCTAAGAATAGTATTTTTAATTATGCATATTATCTGTAAAACTTTGTATGTAAGTACAGAATTCTTGATATTTCAAACCTAAGAATAGTATTTTTAATTATGCATATTATCTGTAAAACTTTGTATGTAAGTACAGAATTCTTGATATTTCAAACCTAAGAATAGTATTTTTAATTATGCATATTATCTGTAAAACTTTGTATGTAAGTACAGAATTCTTGATATTTCAAACCTAAGAATAGTATTTTTAATTATGCATATTATCTGTAAAACTTTGTATGTAAGTACAGAATTCTTGATATTTCAAACCTAAGAATAGTATTTTTAATTATGCATATATCTGAGCGACAGAGTACCACATAGGAAAAGGCAACATAGTTTAATTGTGGCATAAAAAATGAAGAATTCTCTACAAAGCCGTTGGATGAAGATTTGTGGGGTGACTCGAAACACATTGTCCGGTTGTTCCAATTCAAACTTCTTTAAAGGAACATGTTCGAAAAATCATGATTCTAACGCTAATTCTTCTAGTTAAGACAGGGACATGGATTTATTACTGTTTACTCCTTCTGATGAGGAACTAGATCTTACAATCACAGAAATTTCCCGATTTAAAAAGAGTTTTGCTTCAGGAGATTTGTTTTCGCTTAAAAAAAATGGGGGGGGGGGGAGACATACAGACTCTATGTAGCAAAAGTCCAGTACATACAGAACGATGAATACGTGCGAAAATCTTACAGGACTATCCCCGAAACCCCGACACACACATTTTAAGAAACTAAAGAAAAGGCAGTGTTCATCTCAGAAGATGCTATGCAAAACGTAAGCCAAGCCACAACTGCTAGTTTTAAAACAAGATCATTTTTCTGGTCGACGTGAGTGACTTGAATTTATATTAAATCTTTGTTTTGCAATTCAAATGCATTTTCATAAAATTAATTTAATTTTTCGTCTGTTTGAAATTATTTTCAAATTTCACAAATCATACGTTTACTGTCATAGAAAATAAACTTAAATTAAACAGTAACTATAAGGCAGTGAGTAACCGCCCCTAAGCAAGGGCTAAGGCAGGAGCATGCATTACACCGCCAAATCGGCTATTTCGATCCATGGACTGCAGTTTCGTGCTTATTATGCACTCATCAGCATGTAATTCGAAAGTAGTCGAGTTGGAGGCAAAAAAAAATTTTGCCTCCAACTCGACTACTTTCGTATTCCATGCTGATGAGTGCATAATAAGCACGAAACTGCAGTCCATGAATCTAAATAGCCGTTGGCGGTGTAATGCATAAACATTAACTATCTGTCTTATTCTCCCAAAGCAATATTACTCATTTTTGTGAGACCTATTACAGATAAAATTGAAAAAATATATATAATTTTAACATATGTTCCGATTGACCCCTATCAGCAGGGTGAATCGGAACACCTCTACATCAATATATCTATCTGTGGCTTGGTTCTAAAAGGGCCTAAGTCAAAAATGTTAGTTTCGAGAAAAAGGCGATGAAAGATATTTGAGATTTTTTAGAATGCTATAACTTTCTTATATTAAGATTCCCATTATTATTTTTTGGTATTTGTTTATTGTTAGTGTAAAGAAACATTATTTTATCATAGGAAAATTTTTAATTGTTACTATTTTATGTAAATATTATGATATTGTGTGTATATGACATTGGCTGACATTATAATGGAAATACAACCAATTTTAGTTTGATATTAGACATTGGCCTTTGTAGAATTGGAGTTTTACTAAATTGGAAACTTTTGATGTAAATAACACAGAATGTGAAAAAATTGACATTGGCTCTTTTAGAACCAAGCCACAGATATATAAATTAAAAACGTTTAAAAATATTTTGTCTTCGCTTGGAACATTAAAAGCAAAGGAAAACCCTAGAATTAAGAAACTAAAGTTTTTGAAAGTCGCCAACTACGAAAAAAATTTCATTCTACAGCAGCGCTAAATAAATTAAAAATCGCTAAAAATATTTTTTTTAATATGGTAAGAGACGAGCGAGAAAATGGCCATGTGTATTAGTCGTAGTTATGTAGATAAGTTTAAGGTAGAGCCGCTATATAGACCTTAGTAGTATATATAGGGGCCTTAGTTTAAGGGATTTAAAATATTCCTAAGCTATAAGTGAAAAAGCTAAAACCGAAAATATGTTTTACATCTAGTTCAAAGAAAAATTTCAATACATCGTCAAAAATATTCACTTCAATAACTTAATCTCAATACATATCAATATAGCGAAATCTTAGAAGATATAACCTTGTTTTGAAAGTCCGCTGTCTGAAAGATATAAATTCTTTAAATCACAGAATTGTAAATATAGATATTTTCTTACGAAATCTGAGCCTTTTCGTACACATTAAAAAGCTTTCCTATGATAAAGAAATTTTAAACGAAAAATGGATTTTTTCTCGTGAGATAGAACTTTACAAGAATAACTTTAAATTTCTACTTTAACGCGTTGTACTCAGGCTAGTGGTAAATCCTGAATTCAGAAACTAGAGTCACAACTACTAGATAAATGCTACATCAACGGTTAGACAAGCGTTTTAAACTTTTCCAGCATTAAATAATTACGTTTCGACTTAGTTTGATGCGCCTTATTTTCTATCAGAATGAAATAGTGAACTAATTTTTGTGATATTTTGAGTATTTTTTATTTAAATACAATAACCCATTAATGCCTAGCGTCCCTTTTTAGGGACGGTCAAAAAAAGGTTCTGAATTTCCCCAAAATAAACATTTCAACCAAATAATAGTGTTCAATTGTACCTTGGTATTGTTTTAATTCGTTATTAACCGATTGCAGCACATAACCATTGTAAAGTGTGTTCTGTAGCAGTTTTAATATGATCTTTATCAAAAATCGCATCGTTCAATCTCAAGAAAAAAAGCTGTTTTCAAAGTTATTCCCAGCTTCCCAGTTTATGTTAATTGCTGATTTTATTTCTTCTTATAAAATGTCTGTTTAAATATTATATCGTAGGCAGAAAAAAATTTTAGTAAAAAAAGTATGTACCCTCTGGGGTCTATCGTAACTTTTAAGAGACAATTTTTCTTTCCTTAATAAAAAAATAAATTTTTATATAATATATTTTTTATTATTTTTCCTGTCCATTAAACACTGTTTGTAACCAGTATAAAAATATCTTTGGGGGAAAAAATGTCAGGCATTAATGAGTTGAATTCTTCATCTTTCGTACGAAGTAAAATGGAAAGCGGAATATAATATGTTTGAAGCATAGAGTTACCTTCTGTTTTCCTTCGGAAAAATTAGTCTCTTGCAGCATTTTTTTTAATGAATTGGAGATAATTCTTTATCAATAAAATAAACTTCATAATTTCTGTATAAGATAAATGAAAGAAAAAAACTAAATGTGGTAGAAGTATGAGTAAGTGTTTTTTTTTTTTCCCCTCTTTATCTGGGCAGATTATCTTCTTTACTGAACTCTTTATAACCGAATATATAATGAGTGGGATAAATATTTTATACATAAGCTTCGTATTTTTCTTTTTTCTTCCTTCTAAAAGTTTGAATTATTTTTTGATCTCTTTTCAAAGAAAATTAAAACAATCACCTGTTAATATTTTTTTTATGAAGACCCCAATATTAAGTAAGCAAGGCTTAAAAAATAATTCTTTTATTAAGGAAAGAAAAATCGTCCCTTAAGAGTTACGATAGACCTCAGAGGGTACATACTTTTTTTTACCAAACTGTTTTCTACCTACGATATAATATTTAAATAGACATTTTACAAGAAGAAATAAAATCAGCAATTAACATAAACTGGGAAGCTGGGAATAACTTTGAAAATATAGCTTTTTTTCTTGAGATTGTGAACGATGTCATTTTTGATAAAGATCATATTAAAACTGCTACAGAACACACTTTACAATGATCATGTGCTGCAATCTATTAATAACGAATTGAAACAATACCAAGGTGCTAATTGAACATTATTATTTGGTTGAAATGTTCCTTTTGGGGAAATTCAGACCCTTTTTTGCACCGTCCCTAAAAAGGGACGCTGGGCATTTAATGGGTTAAGAGGCATATGGCGATGTTAACTGATTATTTTTACTTTCTTCTATATCTATTATATAGAAGAAAGTATTGGTTTCGTAAAAATTTTCGAATGTCGAATTTTGACGGATTTGCACGTTTTGAGGTGCGCTGAGTCCATTTCGACCATTTTTGGAAAATGTCTGTCTGTGTGTGTGTGTGTGTGTGTGTCTGTCTGTGTGTGAGTCTGTATGTGTGTGACCAGTTTTTGTGGCCGCGCTAGAGCAAAAACTACTGCATGAAATCGAACAAAATTTTTTTCACATATGCACCACCATGTGAACTGGTGCACCTGACTTTGTTTAGCGAATTCCTCCAAGGGGGGTGGAGCAATCGCACGTGTTCTGCGCGTGGGTGATTGCTATATCTCAGGAAGTAACCGGCAGAATCGAACGAAAATTAGTCCATAGGTAGACCCTACCGAGTACAGGTGCTGATTTAATTTGCGTGTCAATATCTCGAAGGGGGGTGGAGCAATCGCACGTGTTCTGCGCGGGGGTGATTGCTATATCTCAGGAAGTAACAGGCGGAATCAAACGAAAATTGGTCCATAGGTAGACCCTATTGAGTACAATTGCTGATTCAATTTGTTTGTCAATATCTCGAAGGGGGGTGGAGCAATCGCACGTGTTCTGCACGAGGGTGACTGCTATATCTCAGGAAGTAACCGGCGAAATCAAACGAAAATTGGTCCATAGGTAGACCCTATTGAGTACAGGTGCTGATTCAATTTGTGTGTCAATATCTCAAATGGGGGTGGAGCAATCAAAAGTGCTTATTTTGTCATTGCACCTACTGTATCTCGGGAAATATTGCTGCGATTTGAATGAAATTTGGAATAACACTAACCCAATATGGAAGCAAGCATCGATTAAATTTTGGCGCCAATCGCCCCAGGGGGATTGTGGGGTGATTTTTGCGCTTAGTCAACAATGCGAAAAATTAATTCATTAAAAAATCGCTTTCACGCTATTTAATTATCAAAACAGCTGAAAACTTTCAATGATTTGAAATTTTTAACTGTTGCCAATTTCTTTTTACTAACAAATAAAATGTTTGCAATTAATCTAAACAAGGCTTTTGCAATGATTTCCAATTTCGCTCATTGATTCTGCATTTGCAGGGCTATTACGATAATTGGGAAATTGTAGCTGTCTTCAATTACTTGGGCGAGTACGTATTTTATTTTGTAACCGGAATTCATAAGATAGATATAGAAAAAAGTTTCGTGACGGCCACGACAGCTAGTTTCTCTTTTGCATGGGAAACTTATAACTAAACTTTCAAAGAAGCAAGTATCTTTGCAAGTTTTCATTGGTATAATCTAAATTTTCACGGAATTTCCTACTTCCCCTTTCAGAGGAACTATGCAAAAACTTTTCGATTTTAACAAACACTTTTCTTTTTGAATATTATGCTTGATATATTTTTGAACATAGTTGTCGCTGCTGGAAGTAATCTAACATTTTTTAGTTTTTTCTTTATGCTCTTTCAAAGATTATCTGTTTCTGAATATCATTTATCTGTTGCAAAGATGAAACTTTTAAATTGAAACCTTTGAATAATTTCATTTTTGCTTCTCACTAGAAAACAAATGTTTTGGCTACAACTGTATCAGATACTACTAAAGCACACTTTTAAAGTTGAAATCCGTAATCATTCTTAATTTGAAAATTTGAACTTGGTTAGAGATAGTCATTTATCCTGCTAAGAAAATGAATAAACCATAAAGTAAAATTTTTATTTTTGTACGCATGTCTTTTTCATGTTTATTAAAAAAATTATTTAGATACTAAGTTATTTTATGAACGACATCTTGGTTTCTTTTGTGAAACAATTAAATGCTGTCTGAAAATAATTTTTCTATCAAATACTAAATGTTTCCATCGCTCTTAAGAAAAACCTAAAACGCTCTTACTATTCGAAATTAAAATTTAGTGTATTCATTGAGAAAATGTCAGGAATATAAGACTTTCTGACACTAAAGTTAAGTGTTTATAGTAACACTACAGTACAATAAAAAAATTCTCCTGTAATATCTACTGAACTCATGATACAGTTTACTAAGTTCCTGATATAACTTTTATGTGGTTAAAGAAACTTCATCATTCGTTAGAACATTTCTTTGTCCATCCGAATAACTTTAAAACTTTTTTTTAAACTTTACGCCTGGTTACCATCAGGTATATCGTTGTAAACTGCTCCTTGAGTACTATCATTGAAGAAATAGTTTTAAACTTTAGCTTGTTATAGTTAAAGCAATATGACGGATGAAGGATATTTTTTAATACTGAATAATATTAATAAAAATATTTTTACATCAAGAAAACAAAGTCTTCAAAAATCTTTATTTACTCTGTATTAATTTACTCTGCGTAATACTCAGAACAAAAAAAAGCAATTCTTCAGAAACTTTAAACCGTAGAAATGCCAGCGCATTTTCTAGAATTGAACTTGAAATGAATTCCTTCCTACGTGTTGTCTTAGATAAAAACATTGTATCTCAATTTAACTATTCGAATAAAAGCAATATATTTCATTCGAAAACAAATCGCTTTTTGGGTGCTTTTGCTGAAACTTCCTTCCTTTAATGTGTTTTGGATTCATATTACTTTCTTTTATCAAAGTCCTACCGAATAGGGGAACGACTACAAATTCAATTCTGACCTAGCATCTTCTGCGCTCTTATGTTCTTATAGCTCTTAGACCTCAAAGCTCTATTTTTATTCCGTAACGGGAAACTATTTTTAATATTGGAAACAACTGGTAAGATTTACCAATTAAGGCAGGGATTCAAGTGAAAGAGGCTATCGCAAACTGCAATCGCTACTGGAAATGAATTACATTAGAACGTTTCTTGATAAAAACATCGTGACGTCGGCGTGACGTTTGCCTATGAAAAACGAGCTAGATAAAAAGCCACAGCCTACTTGGCGAATAAGAGGAGATCGCCGACTGCTTGTGAGCTATTATTGGCTCCGCTCGTAGTGACGTCAGTGCCAAGTTAAGTTGATGATAATGTAATTCATTTCCAGTAGCGATTGCAATTCGAAGCGATCGCAGTGCTGTTTCACTTGAATCCCTGCCTAAGTATTGTGTTTTTCATCAAATGTATTGGTTACGCCAGAGATTCTGACACTTTATTTCTTTCGTAAACAACTTTCAAAATCTGAAAGAAGTTGGCGAACCTCTTGTGCACTAAGTATTAGGGGGACCGGAAAGTAATGTATTTTTTCCAAAGAAATCAAATGTTAGAAGTTTTTATTTTAAATTAACGATGCAGTTATCCTCATTATCTACACTGTCAAAAATTCACTAAGCTTTTATGGTAAATGATACTGTAAAATGTAGCGTTTACAGTAGAGCAAATTTTTACAGTAAATTTTACCGATAAAAAAATTGCGATTGTAGTGCCAATCGATCACCACGTGACTTACTGTGCGATGCAGATGACACCCTATTTCCGCTCTCCTGATGTGTCTCATTTGGTACCGTGGATTGTAAAGTAGTGTGTAAAAATTGGGTCCTGTGTTCGATCCTTGTCGTTCGTATCTCGCGCTTTTGAATTCTCGTTTTCTCTTCCGTAAAATTTCACAGTAAAAAAAATTTTACGGTAAAAGTTACTGGCAACATGGATACTAGTAACTTTTACCGTAAAATTTCAGGAAAATTTTTAACAGTGTAAGGACTTTTGCCATCTAGTAGTAAATTAAAATTCCATATAGGGAAAAAAAATGATTTTTGGAGCAAAATATCTTGAAATGGCGTCTTAAAAAACAAGTCAAATTTGGAATATTTTATGCAATGAAAGTGTTTTAGCTGAAGGAAAAAAGATAAATTCGACTAATTTAACTGCTTCACCCATAATACTCACCTGACATTGCACCATCTGATTTCCCTTTCTTGCGATCTATAAATAAAAAAAAAATGCTTGAAAATTTGGCTTGTATCCTAGAAGTGGTTTCAAGATATTATGCTCAAAAAGTTAATTTTCATCTCTGTCCAGGATTCAAAAATTACTACTAGATGGTAAGAGGCTCTTGATAACAAGGATAAGTACATCGTTGATTTGAAATAAAAACTTTTAGCAATTGATTTGCTTGAAAAAAACGACGTTACTTTCCGTGCCCCCTAATAATAAATAGCAAGACACCCCCCTCCACAATAAAATTTAGGAGGATAATTTTATGTTGAGAAGCAATACTTCATGAACAAAAATAGTAATTTCTAAAATGTGAAAGTACAAACATTTCTTACCTCCCCCCCCCCCTCTCTCTCTGTATGTTTTATAAGCTTACTCGGACAAACTGTATGCTCTGAAATCCACTACAATTATCTTACTGCCATCATAGTAAATTCCTTATAACTGAAATAAAACTTTTTACCCAGAATGTTTTCTCTTGTACGCTTTAAAAACCAAAAATACTGATAAAAACTGATTGAACGATCGTTTATAATTGGTTTTAACATAAAACCGGTTTTTAAAAAATAAACTTTCGGATTAACACTAAAATTTAACTACTTTCAACCACTGCCGATGCATATCTCTTCGAAAATACTGAGATATTGAACTTTATGACATCTTAAGAAGTTTTATGAAAGGAATAAAAAGAACTCTTTCGCAGGGTTCACTCTCAAAACTCGAGTAGTACATTTTCTGAACTTCGCTTTAATAAAACGAATGACGACGATACAAAGCACCACCACATCTAGGCCCTTATAGTTTTATTTTCGGCATAAAATGAAATTAATAAAAGGCTGTGTAATTTAGAGAGCTGTTTCCGAATTTGATCTTGAGCAGAAGAATACCCATTCTTCTATCTAAAACTTTACGAGGAAGAATTTCTTTTGCAGTTCTAATCAAAAATATTAGTCCCGAATGCATTTAAACTCACGAGCGATCCATTAAGAATATTAACCAGTATTTGTTATCCGTTGAGGAATTTGATTTTGAAGAGTTTTATTTCCCATGTGCTATAAAAAAAATTCTTTTATTTTGTGTTTAAGATAGAAAATTGTTTTTTTACTCGTGTTTTGTTTTAATCAGAGTAAATGCATTGTGGAATATTTTTTGATTTATACTTTAGAGGCGGTACTGTACGATGAGACAAATGAAATTCTTCCATTGAATTATAAATCGAAAAGAGAAATTAAGCAAAAAAGAAAACAATAGTCATATGCATTTATGAGGCAATTTTGAGTTTCATCTTTTATTTATTAAATTCTAAACTATCCTAATATTAATATTGCTTAGACTATGCTTTAAACAAATCGTTTTAGTCATTATTCTTTTACCTTAAATAAAATATAAACTTCAGTGGCCAAGATAAATATGTGGTTTAAAAAAGTTTTTAAAATGCTTTTTAAGATGATGGCCTGAATCAAGGAAAGCCTTGAAAATCTGTACTATTTGAAAAACTTCAAAAGCCCAAAATCCATTCATCTATGCTTGCTGAAATACACCTTTAAAATTAATTTGAATTTATTAGTAGCTAGTCACCATTGGCGGTCAGATGGTTTTGAATCTTGTGCAGTTTGCTTTTTATTGCATTCATTTTTACGCCAAGGCGTCCTTGGGCCGCTGATTGAATAAATTTGGCGTTGGTATAAAATTATTTTAGTTAACACCTATTCAATCAGTATAATTATTTATATCTATGACATGTATTTGTCTCTGCATCTACATTTCCCTGTGCTTATACCTGTGTCTATCTATATTTATTTCTACTTTTGCATCCATTTTTTTTTAATTTACTTATTTTTATATGTTTATTATTCTGTATCTTCTTTTAATGTCAAGAAAACATTTTCATTTATCTATCCATTTAAATTATTTATATATCTACAGCTATCTGTTTCCATATTTTTCTATCTATCTCTATAAGAGTGAGAATCAACTAGTTTCAACAATGTTACACCACTAGATGCATTATGTAACTTACAACACTATTTTCTCTTTAACTTGAACTGAATTCGTGAGAATTTTTCATTCTTAGAGCTTCTACAATTATAAGACACTTAACTCTGTTTTCACTGAAGGCACAAATACATTAACACAACAATTAGCTCTAGCTCAATTGGATAAAAGGGGTTAAAACACGTACAAAATATTTAAAAAATATGCTTCAAATTGGTTTAGCAAAAGCCTGGCTAAGAAGGGCATATTATTCGCAAAAACTAAATTTCTGTATCAAATATCATGTTTGTAGGTCTTATCCATCCACACACACACCCACACACACACACACACATATATATATATAAAGCATTTTATTATTTATATGCATGGATTAACTTCATAACTATTATCATTCACTTTTGTTTTTTTGGTAACTATTCAAAAGCGTGTCCTAAAAAGCAACGACAGAGTAAGAAGAATAAGAAACTAATTATAATAAAAATAATAGCAAAACAAACTCCTGCCCCTGAAAAAACAAAACTAGTATTTTTTCATTACTTTTTAGTGTCAGTTAAGTGATTTATGCGATGGTCAAAAAGAATGTGCCGTGAATAATAACTTCAAAGAGTTTCATCCAATCTTGATTTCCGTTAAAGGTTTCATTCAAATGAATAAAATGCATTTCTCTGACTTAATGAAACTCACGGCATTAACTCAACAAAGGCCACAATAAATGGCTCGCGAAAAATTATAATAAGCTCCTGCAACCCATTTATGCAGCTTTCTCTCTAGCTATCGGAAAATTCAATCTCTTAGAAGTAAAATTCTTTGAATATTCAATTTATTTCCTTTGTACTTCTGAGTCTTGATAACGAAGAGTTAGACTGTGAAAGAGAGCTTTGAAATTCATTCGTTTGGAATTATTTTGCCGTGATGATCTTCCAATGATTATTTTCGTATGAGAGCATCAAAAAGCATTTTCGTTTGAAAAACAAAAAGTGAATCAGTGATGAGAACAATTAATAAGGATGAATAATTGTTTATTTTGACAATACTTACACTTTGCTAAAGACGGTTATTCATTCTCGAAAAGGCGGGAAAAAAGACAAAAGCTGATTGTTTGCATATGCAGAATTATAGATTGAAGAACAATAAGACATGTACTCTTTATAGTGTACAGTAGAAAGAAAAAAAATACAAATTTTTCAGGAATAGCAGAGAATTTTAAAACTTAATTGTCTATGTGCTACTAAGTAAAAAGATTTCAGAAATGCTAATTACTTCAAAATAATAAAAATTCGTATTATAGGTTACAAATGCTATTGAACTGAATTTTATAACAAAATGCCATTGACATCAAGAGTTTTAATTTTTATGAAAACTTTTTCACTATTTCTTTCACAATTTGTGCTCTGTTAATATTGATTTTTCTTTAGAGTTTTATTAGAATACAATGAATTTCGAAGCTAATAAATGTTGCATGGAAGTACACAAGGATTGGCCACACGCTTTTTTATTTTGACATCGTGACATTTGTGAATTTTCGCAACAACCTGTTACCTGTGTATAACAGGATTGGCCACACGTTTTTTATTTTGACATCGTGACGTTTGTGAATTTTCGCAACAACCTGTTACCTATGCGCATATGCGTTAAACTGTGGAAGCGTAACCAATAAAAAGCCGATGTTTAGGCTAGCGCATTGTCAAAATGTCATTGCGTTCTGATACCAGGAAAGAAAAGTAGTACATTAAAAGCAAACAGGCGTAACTAAGTAAGAGATATTTTGCTTTATGAGTTCGAGTAAGGCCACAACCAGGCCCGTAATTTAGGGGGGTCAGGGGGATCAATTGCCCCCCCTGACTTTGAGAAATCAATGTATTTACATATAAGTGGGCGTGGTTTTTGATGTTTTCCGATGAAATTATATTGTGTTTGGACCCTTTGCCCCCCCCCCCCCCCTGGAAAAACTTGAAATGACGACCCTGGCCACAACGCAGCAGAGGCAAAATGAACTATATTATAGAACCGTTTTATAGGCGCACGGTAAACCAAAGCACTGCAAGAAGATAAGCGTTGTAACATTAATATTGATTATTATTCGGTTATTATCAAAGACCAACAAAAATTCTGAATCTTAGGCACCAGGAAAAACTTTAGAGTCTAGACATTATATTTCTTACAGTTTATAGGAAAATTCAGTGTAACATATCTTGTGTAAGATTCTTATTCTGAAAGAACTAGTCATCAAGGTATTTTCCATTTAGTCGCTTCGATGTTTAGAAATATATGTTTCTTATGAACTAGTCATCAAGGTATTTTCCATTTAGTCGCTTCGATGTTTCGAAAAATATGTTTCTTATCGTGCATCATGGTATTGTTCCCCTGCGAAGATAAAACTTCATCTTAAAACCTCGCATATTTTTAATCTTATTTAGATGTAAGGAAGCATTGTTGCAAAATTTAATAATTATTAATTATTTTAGTACATCTTAAGCAATAGCATGCAGTTTTAATTCAAAATCAATAAACTTCAGGAGGTCGACACTAATCTTTTCTGAAGACCAAGCAATGTGATTAACACACTCGTTTTATAGTTGTAACAAAAATTGGTTGCCGCAAAAAGTATTTCACAGAAATTAAATCTTCTTGATACAGGAGACACACTTTATTTAGACAGATACAGATCGTGGGGTTCATTCGGTACAGAGCGTTAGCTCTTTTGCCGGGTATGAAAGAGGGGTGATTCGAAAGGTTCTGACATTGTAGGTATGAATGGGGGGGGAACAAAAAAAAGGAGTCTTTTCAGGGCCATACACTGTACAATATTTACAAGATAGAAAAATACAATTGAAATAGACTATTTACAGGAACAATGAAAGTGAATATTTACAGTATTTACAAGAGTCAACCAATAAAGGTGAAAAGAGACTGAATCGGTGGGCCAATCCACCGATCAGTTAGCTGTACCACAAGGGTAACAGTTATCGAACGAGGCCGATCGTCTGCTGATAAACAGCAGGAAGAGAAGTGGAGCCATTTATGGCTTGCCTAATTTTCTTTTTCCGTACGAATTTATGCGTGAGATACATAGTATCTTGTGGAAAACCAGTGTTTCCAGTGTTGAAGGTATAATGGATTTGATCGAGAACCAAAGGATTTGGGTGTTTTTCAATTTTTGTATAGAAGTTAGTAGACATTTCTACAATGTACTCATTTATGTATTGGATTTTGGCGTCATTGTGAAGCGTTTCATTGTTGACATACCAGGGGGCATTGAAAATTTTTCTGAGGATTTTATTTTGTATAGTTTGTAAACCAATCATATGGGTTTTAGCCGCATGGCCCCATATTTGTATTCCATAAACCATGGCAGGCCTGATTACCGTGGTGTAGATGAGGAATTTGTTCTTTGTACTCAGGGAGTTCGTTTTGTTTAGGAGACCATATAAGTACCCAATTTTTGTTTTGGCCTTTTTAAGAACTTCTTTGATGTGGACGTTAAAGTTGAGTTTACTATCCAGGTAAATTTACTTTCAGGTGATTATATTGAGCTCTCCCCCCCTCCCCTTTTAATTTGACGTTTAATGTCTGAGATATCCATGGAATTAATATATCTTGGTTTTAGATTTTTTTTTTTTATTTTTTATTTACCTATGTGTTTTTTTTTCTTTATTTACTGTACCACCCGCAGGCAGCAAGATGTGTGATTCTCTTTTTGTATCATTCACCTTTATTTAGGCTAAGTTATAACTTAAATTTTGCAGCCATATGAAATTATTTTAATGAATATTAACATTTCAATACATCTATTTATCGGTTCATATCTATCTAAACAATCTGTATCTGCAAATGTATCTCCGTGGCTATCAATTTAACTAAACCTATTTCTTTATCTTTCTGTATTCCTCATTTATGAATTCATATCTCTCTCTCTGTATTAATAGTTTCAAGAAAGCATTTTCTATATCTGTTTTTTTTTTGTATATATATATATATATATATATATATATATATATATATATATATATATATATATATATATATATATATAATATATATATATATATATATATATATATATATATATATATATATCTTAATATATAAAAAATTACGTGTCCCTGTGTTTGTGGCCAATGGACTCCTCAATTACTGAACCGATTGTAACCAAATTTTGCACGCAGTTTCAGTTTGGTCCAACTTAAATGATAGGATAGTTTTTATCTCAATTTAGGACCGCAATGTATTTTTAATTGCAAATTATGTATTTAGCTACCAGCTTTTCTGTGTTCTTGGCTAAACCTTTTTACTAAGCCTTTTACTAAGCCTTTTTTGACACCTCCATGGCTGAGCGACATAAAGCACACGTTCTGACAGCTTCCGGAGAGCTGTAAACAGGTCATATCTTAATATATAAAAATTACGTGTCCCTGTGTTTGTGGCCAATGGACTCTTTAGCTACTGAGCCGATTTTAACCAAATTTTACACGCAGTTTCAGTTTGGTCCAACTTAAATGATAGGATAGTTTTTATCTCAATTTAGGACCGCAATATATTTTTTATTGCAAATTATGTATTTAGCTACCAGCTTTTCTGTATTCTTGGCTAAGCCTTTTTACTAAGCCTTTTTTTACACCTCCATGGCTGAGCGACATAAAGCACACGTTCTGGCAGCTTCTGGAGCGCAGTAAACAAGTAATAATCTTTCTTATAATATATAAAAATTACGTGTCCCTGTGTTTGTGTCCAATGGACTCCTCAGCTACTGAACCGATTTTAACCAAATTTTGCACGCAGTTTCAGTTTGGTCCAACTTAAATGATAGGATAGTTTTTATCTCAATTTAGGACCGCAATATATTTTTTATTGCAAATTATCTATTTAGCTACCAGCTTTTCTGTATTCTTGACTAAAATTCTTTAAACATACCCGGAATGCCACCACATAATCGGCGGCTAAAAATGGGTTTACCCATAGTTCTTCTACATAATTTAAATCCACCGAGATTATGCAATGGTACGCGTTTAGTTATCAAAAAAATCACCGGGAACATTATTGAGGCAATCATTTTGACTGGCAAGTTTAAAGATGAAGTAGTTCTGTTGCCACGTATCCCAATGACACCGTCAGAATCTTCAATACCCTTCAAAAGTCTACAGTTTCCCATTCGTTTAGCCTTCGCCATGTCCATTAATAAGTCCCAAGGACAAACAATGTCAATTTGCGGTTTAGATTTAGAAAATCCATGCTTTTCCCATGGGCAACTATAGGTCGCTTGCTCCCGTGTGGGAAAACCGTCCAATCTATTTTTGTTTACAAAAGACAGATTAACAAAGAATATTGCGCACCGATTAGTGTTGAGTTAAACTGAAATGAAAAATGCTTATAATTCAAAAAATAACAAATAATATTGGTTAATTATCTACCATACCTACATTATTAAAAAATAAAATGTTACAATAGCAATTAGCAAATTTTTAATTAACTCAATTGTTACAAGCCTGAATATAATATTTCTAAGTAATAAAATGCTACATTTTTTGTTGATTTTTTATTTCTAGCAAACTTAGGAAATTTTTGTTCGATTGTTTTCATATTTTGACCTCAAATTCATATTTATATAAAGTTGATCTCTATAATGGTAATAAAATTTTTCGTTTCTATTGAAACATTATAGTTTAACCCATACCTTAGCCACAGCAACGCGTGGCCGGGTCAGCTAGTATATATATATATATATATATATATATATATATATATATATATATATATATATATATATATATTATATATATATATATATATATATATATATATATATATATATATATATATATATATATATGTACAACTTTCTCTATATTTATCAATTTATACCCATATACGTATAAATAATGATTTCAAATGAACAAATTTTATATATAAGCATCTATCTACGCCTTCCAATCCATTTATATCGATCCATATATCTCTGTATTAATTTTTCTATATATCTCTTTATTTATCTTTATATATCTATCTCTATATTTATCGATCTATATTTATATATACGAGTTTCTTTCAAGAAAAAAATTTCTGCATCAATTTCTATAATTATCCATCTATCTATATTTATTTATTTATTTATTCTATCTATATAAAAATTCTTTTAAAAATGAAAATAAACATATTTTTTCAAAGCAACGCGATTAGCAATCGAATTAGTCCTTCATTTTCGAAGCGATTTTCAGGTTTATCGCGCTCAAGAAAAGTGGCTTGTAAAGGGGGAACAGCCGAAAATTTTCTCTTCTGTATCTTGTTGTTTTCCTCTTTTTTTTCCTCAAGAAGGCAAAACGTTTTAATCTTTATATTCTTGGAGGTGAAAAAATAGGCTTTTATACTTTTCTCTAAATGAGTTTGAAATAATTAAACTTCAGAATTCCTAAGTTTTGAAATATTTTTCCAAATTCAAAAAAAATATTAGAATCGCTGTGTTTGTTTTTTTCCTATGTATAAAATTGTCATTTTCTACAGTCGGATTCAAAAAATATAGCTCGTTTAGAGCTCTGAATATTTATCGAAAAGCTGGTTAATAGTATGCTCAACTGTTTGTACTGTGTGCAATTCAGTTGTTTTGCTATTTTCAAAATAATTTTCCGATCAGTCAATTCAAAGGACTTTCTCTTCAATTCGCTCTTATACTCAGTTTGTTCAGTGCGTTTAATCTGTTGGAAAATATTAAGAAATTACACATTTCAAAAGGGAAGTTCTATTTTAATTATTGGAAACTGTCTCAAAATGCCCCCGAAAGTAGAAAATAATAATTGCTACCGCCCTCTTTATAATTAACTATAACGGTAAAAGTATACATTTTTTATCCTCTTTTTTTTATGTATCAATTAATTTTAATTTCTCTTTTGGTTCCTTTTTTTCCCGGCATAAGTGAACACAAATATTTTCTTCTACACTAAAATTTTTTTCGTAAAAACAAAATTTCTTTACTACTCATGTTCTAAAATATATTTTTGTACATAACTCTTACCCTTAATTAAATTATGGATTGAATCTTTTAACAGCATTGTAACACCGAGAGTTTCCTAAGAAAATAATTTAAGTTCTCCTATTAAAAAACTATTAAAAAATGCTTTCATGAAAAGATTTAATCAATTACTCTCCTTTTAACAGTCAATCTGAATGCATAGTTATAAAATGATGAACTGTTCTGAACTTTCCACTAACGTCAAGAAGTATTAATGTTCTTTAACTTTTACAAGCAAACTAAAGAATTCTGCATGAACTCTAGTCGAATGTGTCAATAAAGTTCTTATTTTTTAAATAATTCTTTTTCTCGCGTAGTTTATAAAGCCATTAATTTTGAATAGTTAGCTTTTTTGAAAGCCGTTAAAAGCTTCAGTAATTGTTGCTTTGAAAATTGATTTTTTTTAATCATACTTTTTTTCCCTTCTAGAACACTTTATTTTAAGTCTTATAGATTCTAAGAAAACACGCAAAACTGAAATAACGAGCGATGTTTTACTATTATATGCGACTGTTAGGCAGTTTTAAGATAAATTATTTTATGATAAATACTCATTAGCTTGTAGTTTATCTAGTTTTATTAAAAACTTGTAAGTAAACTTAAAAATCAAATTAAAAAAAACTTTTTCTTACTTTCTCAATTATCATCAAAATTCTTTTTAAGGATTTTTTTAATGTGCCCCGCATCCTTCCCATCCCGAAATAAGGTAAAAAACTTTAAACTTAGTCGTTAGTGTTATTTTTCCATGAGATATGCATTAAAAATTAGTTATTTGTGTTCATATTTAACTATTGAAATCTAATATAACTGAAATAATTAATTTATCTTCGCTCTCATAATATTTGCGTCGCACAAATGACCAGTTATATTAATACTGCATATTTTTTATATCCTTTTAAAGCATTATAAAACTTTTAAAGAACAGAAACATGAAATTAAGATCGCCTTTCTTGAAATGCTAACTAACCCATTTAGGCCCAGTAGCCTAAAAACGGGACGCTTGTTAGTTACTGCATACAAAAAAATGTAATGGGTATATCCTTTTACTAAAGCTGTTTTTCACTTGTTAAATAGTTCTTCTTCTTGAGAAAACCAGTTAGAGCCACTATTTGGACATCAGAGTTTATTTATTGACAGCTATTTTCAGACAAATCAGTCGAGCAAAGATCCAGCATGGGTAGCCACAGAGAGTGAGCTTTCTTTTTGCGAACTTATTTTTCATAAAATTAACTATTTTAAAATGATTTGCTTAAAACTGATGAGAGATGCCTTCTGCAATGTTACTTTGCAAAACTAAAGTCAAGTAAGGTCGTATTTTGCTCACATATCTGCAAAATATCCTATAAACAGGACGTTAAATAACTTAATAAATATGGCAACGGCGATCTATTTGACGCCTACAATGTATGTAAACCATTCCAAGTAAGAGTTTTAAGCAGATAAAAATTGAAAAAAATTGTTTAAAAAAACCTGGGCATAAATGGATTAATGTAACAAAGGTTTGCAACAACTAGCTTTCTTCGATTTATAATGTATCTTTCTTATGAGGCAACTGTTTCAATAAGATAATTGATGTCAATGTAAAAGTCTAATTAAGTTTTCAATTCCTTTTTCGTATGCTTTATAAAATAAAAATTGAAGTGCTTAATGTCTTTAATTTTAGGAAGAATATGTCGTAAGGTTTTTTTAATAGCAAACACAATTACTGCTTGTGGTTGATGTCGGTATAGCATTGATTAAATTTTATTCTTGCTTGTATTACTAAAGATTTAATTAGACACACTTAATCAGTTTATACGAAAAACACAATTAAAAGCATACAATAAAAAAGGATTTTAATAATTTAATCGTTATATTTTATAAAAACATTTAATTAGTAATGAACTTCTATACATATCACTCTTCCGTTCTATAATTTTTTTTCTCAAATAAGTAGAAAGAAATCTTCTTAGTTTGAAAACAAGTTGAATTTTTCTCTTTCACTTGAAAAGAGAAAGTTAATTGCATACAAATTTTTCGTTTCATTTATTCTTATGCAATGAAGTTTTTTCTGTAAATTTTAAGGCATGATAAACTAATGGATTTTGTATGTTTGTTTGAAAAGAGAACTTTAGTAGCATGCAAATCATGGGCGTTTTATTGACTTGCATGTAATGAAGCTTTTTATCGTATATTTCAACTGAATGCTGAATAATATTTCGATTTTGTATGTTCTTCTAAAATCGCTGATTAAGACACTTCCTAAAAAGTTATTTTACCACAACGTATGCGAAAACAATAGACCAATACATGCAAAAACAATACAACAGGATAAGTTGAGAAACTTGAGCATCCACCTATGTACAGTGACCTCCTACGTTAACGACCAGTTTTCCTCTTTTCTTTCTTATAGACTTACTGTTAAAAATTTTCTAAGAAAGAACAGATAATCCTCTCTTAGTGGTTAAATTTATCTTTTGTCATAAAGTTTCCCTGTGTTTTCCCTCGTTACAAATTAAGCAATGTCTGTTCTATATTTTTTCCTCAATAAAAGGCTTGGGATATTTTAAGCCGCTCAGTCATTAACCCTTTTATGCCCAAGTTTTTTTAACAATTTTTTTCAATTTTTATTTGTTTAAAACTCTTACTTGGAATGGTTTACATACATTTTAGGCTTTAAAGAGTTCGCATTTGCTATATTTATTAAGTTATTTAACGTCCTCTTTATGGGATATTTTGCTGATACGTGTGCAAAATACGAACTTACTTGACTTTTCTTTTGCAAAGTAACGTTACAGAAGGCATCTCTGATCAACTTTGAGCAAATCATTTTAAAATAGTTTAATTTTATGAAAAATAAGTTCGCAAAAAAAGCTTACTTTCTGTGGTTACCCATGCTGGATCGTTGCTTGGCTGATTTGTCTGAAAATAGCTGTCAATAAATAAGCTCTGATGTCAAAATAGTGGCTCTAACTGGTTTTTTCAAGAAGAAGGACTATTTAACTTCTGAAAAACAGCTTTAGTAAAATGATATACCCATTACAGGTTTTTTTATGCAGTAACTAACAAGGTTCCCGTTTTTAGGCTACTGGGCATAAATGGGTTAATGCAGAATCAACAACAAAAGCTGTGCGCGTGTAATGGTGTGTTCAGCAGATGGACCGCACCATAAGAGCTCCATTTTTGGTAAACTTTCTGATCTATAAACTGAATCAGGTTTAATTTAAACATGCAGGGCGTCAATATAATTGCTGTTTAATCGGAATTTAAAAAATGAATGATTTTGTCAAAAGAATCGAGGGGGAGGGGAGAAAGTATCGTAAACTTCGTCCTACTTTACAAAGAGTTAAAGTATGTTTCTTCCTAAAATATGTAACCTTTCGAAATGAAAAACTGAGTAAAAAGAATGCGCAAACAATTGCTATAACTATTGTTTTCTGTTTATTTTCAAAAAAAAAATGTACCTTGTTTAAGTAATTGACACTTCTAGAAGCGATCATGTCTTTTAACGACCGATTTTTCTCGGAAAGTTGGATTTTCGCTCCAGAAAAGTTTCATCTTAAGAAATTCACTGAACATCAGAATAAACTTAGAAGCGGAAATGTAGTAGTTCATTTTGTAAAAGTTAAAGCTTTTTATCCTTTCAACTGCACTTACCAATATGTTTTGCTTTCCAATCCGCTCTTTAAAATTTAAAATATTAGTTACTCTTAGATCATGAACTATATATGGGATTCCTCAAAGTCTCTGACGTTCTGTGATTTTATGCCAGATAAAACTTCTGCTAGAAATTTAAATTCTCAAGGATAATCCCTTACCATAATCTTTTCATATTATTAAAACTTACCGACTTAATTTTCAGCTAATATTTGCGCGTTTCATCAACTTATTTTTCTAACTCGACGAAGTTCAGGAAACAAACATTTTTCATAGCTACAAAAAGAAAATATAATACACAATCTTTATCCTTTATTCTATACAATAATGCTTCGATAACCCTCGATTTCCACAGACATATGCCTCTGGGAGAATCCTTTCATCCAATTGCTCTTATCGTATTTAACCAGACATTGTGTTCCCTATGTATTAATGTGGATGTCATTTATTAAGTTCCCAAAATGCACTTCCTTCCGAAATTAATTAATGTATATTTTGTGTCCAGAAGGGCAATTATTCATTTAATGATTCACAATTTATGAAACTTTAAAGCTGGGATGGTATTAGAACTGAATTTTCCCAATATAACGTATTTTTGGTTTCAAAAGCACGTCAAAAATATCGAGCTATGTTGAATCATCATATCAATGTTATATTCTATAATCAAGCATCAATTTATCGCACAAGTTAAATTATTTTTCTTAACCAAATATTATAATAAAGACCATATTTTTTGTGCAACAGTCCCAATCTTTCATACCAAACTAATGACAGTTATTTGTGAAAAAAAAAATCTTAATTTTGTATCCGATAGATCGCGGTAAGCAACGAACGACATTATTAGTCATCATTATACACGGAAATTAGGATAACGCAATATTCTACAAACAACTAGCGCATAAATACAGTTTGAAACTTTAATTCCTTTTTTAATAAGTTTAAAATATGAATGAAAGTTTCTTTTTATAGGCATCTTAAAATATATAAAAAGCTCAAAAAACATTATGAAATAGTCGAAATATGAAAAATATTTTAGAAATTATGTGTAGTTGACAAGTGAGCTGCTTTCTCGTCAGAAAGCAGGAGCAGCAGTTCAGGAAATGTAATTTGCAGTACACTGCATTGTATAAAGAACGCAGCTGCAGATATCCCTTCGTTTCTTTCCCAAATAAGTAAAAATTGCTGAGAAATTAACGTTAATTTATTAATGTGTTGCGGTATGTTTCTTCTGCCTATAGCCAACGAGACATTGTTCATATTTGCTAATGTACCGTTATGTATTCACTTGGAAATGAATAAAAACAATAAACAAAACTAACTATATTGTTGTTTTCAAAACATAGAGTGAAGTTATTTAAACCATTCAACCAGATTTAATTTTAATTTACTTCCAATTCTGTTTACTATAAACCTCAGTTCAGAACGTATAGACAGAATTTTCTACCCTTTGTATGGCATAATTTATAACTTACATTCCATACATATAACATTTCGTGGTATTTCCGAGAATGTAATTGAAATCGCGTTCAATATTGTGCCTTGAAAATGAATTTTCCAAAAAGCCCTTTAGAAATATGACGGGAATTCCATGCATTCAGTTTATTAAGAGCTCGATTCAACCTTTTCCGAGTTATTGTAGGAAATGCACATGTGAAAACTTGGCGTTTAGATATTAAACAATAACATAAACTAACTTAATATAATTGCTTCCTAATTTGTGTCGAAAGTGTTCAGTTTTTCATGAAAACATATTAAATTAAGTAAATTAAAAAATGTGTACTAAGTTCTTCGCATTATTAAAAAAAAATTCTTAATTACGAAAATAATTACGTATTGTTAGGATTATATTTGAAACACATACATGTTTCATCTTATTACAAACATGAATGTTGATTTTTTTTACTTTATAATCATATACACCTAGATCTGTTTTTTTTTAATTATTTTTTTTTAAATCTATTTGAATCAATATGATTATGTACCGATTGATTGACCAAATTGAATGACCGAATTTGATCATTAAAAATCCAATCCATGGTTTATAAAATCTTACACTGATTGAAAAACTGATTAAGATTCATTTCTCTTTTTTTTATTTTGTATTGATCCCTACATCACATGAAGTCCTCCCTCCCTTCGTTGGTCAAGTTATTAGGTAAAAGCATGTAGGTGGCGTTAACATCGAAAACTGATAATGGCGTCAATAAAAGAAAAAAAAAATACGGGGTGCCCCAAAGGGTGGCTTTGAAAGCCAGTCATGCAGAATCTTTAGTTTTAACTATTGTTACCAATTCTAATAAATATAATTTCACAGTTTTGTCGACATAAAGAATGTTATGATTAAACTGTGTCATTACCCAGAAGGACACTTCTGGTTCCGCAAATGCTTGGCGCCAAGTTGAAAATCATCTTAATCTTCCTTAAGAACTACCGAAAATGTACACATGTACTAACATTGTGAAACTAAATTTTTGAAATAAGAAACATAAGAAAGAAATAATTATGTTTACATCTGTAAATCTTTTACATCTTTTTAATAACTTTTTTCAATACGATTGACGATTTTTTTAGGCTAAAAAAGATTAGTTTTGGTTACTTATTCGGCTTTAATTCTAGAGAGGATAATTTACATTTAAAAAAAGAGTGGTTTGGGGGGGGTAACCTAGTTACATTAAATTTAATCATTAAAAATCCAACTGTTTGCAGAAGTAAACCAAATATATACGCATTATACAATGCTTTTGCAATTTCTGAAATGAGCTATAGTCATTTTAGTAATTTGAGAAGGTTTCGTCTTTTTTTTCTACAGCATTTCATGTTTCTATGGCGTTTTCTTAATTAATCACCTAAAACTTCTTAAAATGCAGAATATACTATAAATCGTAATTTCATTTTACTCTATAATTCATTTTCATAAATACAGAGAACTTTTTCTCCCTAAATTATTGTTAGAGTTAATGCAACACATTGTCGAATATCATATTTTTAAATATTATTTGGTATGATAATGCAAGATGTAAGATAAGATGTACTACGACGTAAAATCATACATTTTTAACTATTGTGGCAAATTTTATCCGAAACTTTACTTCCGATTAGTTTTAAACGTTTTCGGATCAAAATTATATATTTTCCGCTAGCATTTAATGCTTCTTGTATTTGTTTTTCAATTTCTCAAAACCAAAAGCTAATATATCAAATAACTTTTTCCTTGAAGTTTATCTCCTTAAAATATACGGAAAAAAATTCATGTACCGAAAGCATATCACTATTGAACCGTATCGTAAAATCAATATTATAATTAATCACTTTAACTACGTGTTTTTAAATGTATAATACATTATTCAATTCTAACTGCCATTTTAGGGCATTAGTTAGAAAAAATATTTTTTATTGACTAATATAGCCTTCTTTTTTTTGAGATCTACACATTCAATTTCATTTTCTATTCAAAGTGAAATTATTTTCGATTTTTTGTTTATTTATTTTCTGAATTGCATTTAATACGAACCTTTTTTTTTACAAAAGAAGTGAATGTCAGAACTTAAGACATTTTTGGATTATTTAAATATAATTTTTAAACAAAATTTTTATTAAAATTTTAAAACGTTTTTCTAGTATTTAAATTTTAATAATAAATAAAATTTAAATTTAAAATTTTTCAATATTGCTTGAAATTTTTAAATTTTATTCTATGAGCTTTTAGTTCTTCAGGAGTCAGTCGAAGTCACCTTCAAATTTTCAATCGCTGATTCGTACTGAAAATCTAATTCTGACGGAAATTTATTCAACTTTTGACTTCATTCAAAAGCATATGCTAATGAGAAATGTATATTGTTAAAAGGACTTTGGAAATGAAGTCGAGATTAAACAAAGCGATGAAATTGATAGCTTGTATCTAATTCATTTTATCAACTAGATTAATAGACGCACGTACTTCAAACTTCAATCTCTGAATAGGCTGTAAGCTATTTAGTCTGATATTGCGTCGAACAATTCTTCAGAAATTACAAAAAGAATTCGAAACCAGCACCTTTTCGTATTAATTTTAATATTGATCAATCTAAATCAAACTGTAAACTTTGTCAAAAAAAAGTAATTATATTTCTTTTAATAATTTTTCTTTTCGTAATATAGTGTAGAAACTTCTGGTTTTGAAAAAAAAATGCATAACTGTCTTTCTATGTTTTTCTTCAAATATCTTTTTACAAATTCAAATATTAATCCCTATTTTTTGGATACGTCGGTATTTATGTCAAAATATCAAACCAAATGCTTCAGTGAAATACAAATGCCTGTTCCGTGAAAAATTTTATACTAAATATCCTTTTTTCCTACCACAGTATACTTCATTTTAATATAACTTCCAATAACTAATACATTTCTTCAAAATATATATTGCAATATACAATCTTTGTTTGAATTTTAATCGTTATACAGGGTTATTCTAAATGATGGACCCCTTTTTAAAAATTCATATTTATTAAAGTACAAATCCGAAATGAACAATCTTTATTGCAATGGAAAGATGAAATTTCAAATTTTTTTTTAGTGCAAAATTTTTTTCTGAAGCTGCAAAAAGAGGGCGCACCAGTAGAGTTTGCACCGGATTAGATTATAATTTGATTTACTGGCGCAGCTGAAGAAAATGGCGACCGTAGACCAAAAGGTTTTCTGCGTTTTTCAATTTGTAAAAACTGCGTCACGAATTTTAGTGCAGCGGGTATTTCGAGCCAAATTTGGAATTAAAGCCCCAACTAAAAAAATCATAAGTCGTTGGTTTAAGCAGTTTCAAAAGACTGGTAGTGTTTGTAAAAGGAAAAGCAGAGGAAGACCGCCTGTTTCACAAGAAGAAGTCATGTTTGCCGTACAGCACGCGGTGGACACATTGAACATTTATGATTATATATGAAAAAAAATTTCAAATCTCCTCTTTCCGTTGATATAAAGAATGTTAATTTTCGTTGAAAACTTTAATTAATATGAATTTTTAAAAAGGGGTCCATCATTTATAATAACCCTGTATTTCATTTAAAACATCAAACTCAAGTTCGTTACAAGTTTTAATTGATTTTTACAATGTTAGGTCAAACACATTTTCCAGCTACTTTTTAGGTATGAAAAAATAAAAGATCAAAACAATACAAAAAAGATATTTGAAGAGCAACTGGGCGAAACTGATTGCAAAACACCTGAGTTGAATTAAGAAGTAGTAATTACAGTGTTACCTCAAAACAACAGCAGTTCACGAAATAGAAAATTCAGTGCTCTTTATTACCGTACTCTTTTATAATACCCGAAGTTCTTCTACTAATATCACATAATCACGTTGCTAAGTCTTAGTGCTGATTTTTTCATAATATTTTCTTGTGATTTATTTCGCCAGTGCTTAAAATCCTATAAACTTGTAAAAAGTGAACTATTTAAATGCGTTTAAATAATAAATATTTTAGATGCGAAATTTTTCTGTTCAAATGTCTTTTTGAAAATTATTAAACTCCCAAGCCTTATTACCACACTTAGTAACAGCGACATTGGAGTCGTTCACTATTGGAAAAATTATCAGTCCTGACTGATAGTACATACATACAGGGTGTCCACTCCAATCGTGGACCAATAGCTAATTTCTAAACCGTTAGAGATAAGCATATAGTTTATTTAGGAAAAAATCTCCAAATTACGAAAGGAATTTTTGGTCTATTCAATGTTTTTCAAAAAATCAAATTTTGAAAAAGTTACGAAATTTAAATTTTTATACAGCCCCCCAATCCTATCAATCATATTTAGTAAAACATTCTTGACACTGTAACGTTTAAAACTAAAAAAAAAAATCACTCTTCTACCACAAAAATTGACCGAGTTATGACGTTTTGAAAAATCAAGATTTTGAAGGATTTCGCATACGGTCCCTTGAGCGATCTCTCGATGACGTCATGAAATAATGCAAAATCTTGATTTTTCAAAACGTCATAACTCGGTCAATTTTTGTGGTAGAAGAGTGATTTTTTTTTAGTTTTAAACGTTACAGCGTCAAGAATGTTTTACTAAATATGATTGATAGGACTGGGGGGCTGTATAAAAATTTAAATTTCGTAACTCTTTCAAAATTTGATTTTTTGAAAAACATTGAATAGACCAAAAATTCCTTTCGTAATTTAGAGATTTTTTCCTAAATAAACTCTATGCTTATCTCTAATGGTTTAGAAATTAGCTATTGGTCCACGATTGGAGTGGACACCCTGTACCATGACGAACGGAACTCATGTACATACATAAAGATGGACGAACGGAATTTTGTGCTTTAAATTTTTATTGCATTTGATCATTTATTATACTTTCAAGTTTTGCGAACTCGATAAACGAAAAAAATTAAGAGTATTTAAAGAGGGTATAAGGATTTAAATATTTCTTTAAAATTATATACAAACAAGTTACTGTCTGCCCACGGTTGCTATAGAATGAGTAAATGTTTAAAACAAGTCTATCTGACTGAGGAGGGAAATTAAAAAATTTGACGTTCCTGTTTCATTCAAATCAATATGGCTGCTTACTTTAGATGCTATACTGCAAAAAATGAACTGTTGTTTTTACAGAATTCTGGCAGCAGAGGTTCCAATTTAAAATTGTAAAATACACAGTAATGAACTGTAAAACTAGCAATTTTGCAGTTTTTACTGTAAAGTTGACAATTTTACAGTTTATTGCCGAAAAATTTAGCTGTATTATACTGTAAAAACAACAGTAGAATACTGGCAGCAAAGGTTTCAGTTTAACCCTTCATTGTACGATTTTTTATATTTTCATGAAAAAAATCATATGTTACCTTTTAATAGCCCTGAGTTCAGGAAAAATGAAGAAAAAAATTAACCTTTAAAATGTGCACCAAAAATGATGTTTTGATTGTTTGTTCAACATATGGCACAAAGCACATAGTATAGCGATAAATGTAATAAAATACAATGTGCTTTTTGCCATAAGTGGTACAAACAAATTTGCCACTAAGTACAGCATATATAGTATTTAAACATTTGAGAACAAAGGAAATAATGACTAAGCACACTTCTTACTGTAATGCAGACACTCTTTTTTTCAAAAGCAAGAACTGTAATACCTAGACTAGTGCAACTAACTAGTACATAAACATCACACTGAACTGTTATAACAATGTTCCAGAAGGGGCACAAAACTCAGTTTAACTGCACTTAAATATCATAAGAATATATGAGGTTTTTTTCGGTGTGTGCCAGATCAGGCACACCATGTAGTGAAAGGTTAAGACTGTAAAATGCACGGTAATAAACTGTAAAATTAGCAATTTTACAGTTTAGTACGGTGAAATTAGCAATTTTACAGTTTATTACTGTACGATTAGTAATTTTTTACAGTTTATTACCATAAAATTAACTGTATTTTACTACAGAAACAACATTCATTTTTTACAGTGATAACATACATCTGCCAAAGCTGACATCCCTGAAAAGTAGTAGATGTGCCGATTTTAGTCTGTAAATCGGATGTTAGTCTTTCCGTCTCACCACTAATCAGACAGTACCACATTTGTCAACCCCCTAGTTCCATTGACTAAATCTTCCACTTTTTAGATTACAGGACTGGACCTTGCTTCCGGAAAGTGAAGAATCAGTTTTGCGCCGGCCAGCTGACTGGAGTCGTCTGCACTCGACAGCTGTGTTGTGCAACAGTTGGAGTCGCTTGGGGACACCCCTGCGAGCAGTGTCCATCGAGTCTAGATTGTGACAGAGGCTTCATTACCAATATACAGTCAAAAACCTGTCAAGGTAAGGAAAGAAATATATTTTGATCTGTTAATTTACATTTGAATCATTAAACCAGTTTTCCTGCGTACCTGCAGAATTTACTGCTTTTTACTGAAACTTCTCGTCTATGTCTTATGCTGGATTGCCCGCTTAGCTATAATTTTGTGCTGCTTCTTAAAGACATTAGCTAAACTTATTTTTTTTTAATCTACCAAAAGCTCTCACGTGATGCAAAAAAATTAATAAACTGACAAAAATTTACACCAAATCAAAGTTTTTCTTTTTTTTTCATTTTTCAAGAATTCCAATTTCCATGTCTGCAATAAACACTATTGTTTATCATGGCCAGATTTTAAAATAATTCTAAAGTTATTTTGTTCATTAAAAAGTTCTTTGACTTCATATTTCATAGTTCTGATTAAAAAATGCGATCTTCTCTTCTTTTTTTCCATCTGTGTTAAGAATTAAATCCTTTTCAATTGCGATTGCTATGAAGCTTTGATAAAAGGCTAGCGAATAAAACATGCATTTATTTTCATTGAAGCCTTGATTCGTAAATGTTTTAGCAATATTATGTGATAATATTTCTTTTTTTTAAGAGTAATAATAGGAGTTCAATTTATATCAAATGCATATTTTGCACTTTTAAAACTGATTGATAAGAGTCGTTTTAGTCAGTTCTAAACTGAAACCATTTTTTTATTTTCATGATTTTATTTGAATAATACTCCACTCTGGGGATATATTTGGCATTTAAGAGCTTTGACATTTTTAAATCCATTCTTCTTATTACTAAAAAATTGCTTCTGACTCAATTTTGTTTAAAATAAATTGCTCTCTCGTTTTATTTTTAATCCCCCTTTTATCTCAATGTATTGCCAAGTAATCTTAAACTAGCTCTTAGAAGTCGTGACTTTATTGATTCTAATGTTTTAAAAGTTGCTTTTAAATAGCGCTACGATTCTATTTTATCGAAACGGCTAAGTGCACTGTATTTAACGGAGACAATGAGTAATGTTTCAGTTTTTTCTTGAAAGATTAAAATATTAGGAAAGAAGCGAACATTTGAATGAGAATTTACAGCTAGACTTAAAGTTTTTTAAAAGCAATTGCAGAAGAATTAAATGATAGCATGAAAAAGAGGAATATAAAGCAAATTGAAGTAAGAAAATCCACGTTTAAAACAGCGTTTAGAGATTAAGTAGCTCTTTTGTGAGCCGAAAAATTGTCAAGGTAAGGATAAATTTTATACGAACAATATTTTCATGACTTTTAAATCTTCGATTTTAAATTCTTTCAACTAACAGGATTTTTTTCTGTTTTATTGACTGTAACATGAAATGCGTTATTTGTGTTACATTTTTTTAATGTTACTAATTGTACCAGGTCTTAAACTCTCAGTGACACTAACTGCTTCAAAAAAAAAAAAAAACATTTCAGGCATCAGGAAATTTACAAGAATATTAAAACAACCAACAGTAGAATGTAGTTAAGAAGATTTATATTTATTCTTTTGAATATATGTATTTTAAATTTCGTGAAATAACTGGAAATCGTTTAATTTACTTCATTTTTAAACATTAAAATATTTAACTCCTTCAATACTCTCTAATTTTATTAAAACATTGAAATAATATGGATTCTGAACATTTGGTTTTACTGTAATTAATTTTTTAATATAATTGCCCAACCATTGAGAGGTTTATATACATATATATATATATATATATATATATATATATTATATATATATATATATACACTCAGGCACATTGAAAATAGCGACCCAAGAAGAAATCGTCGGATTGATCAGCGACTGCGTCTACAGCGGTGCCAAGCCAGATCAATGTGGAATGTCACAGATTGGCAAAAAGTTGTGTTTAGTGATGAGTCTCGGTTTGTATTAGGGACTGATGATAACCGCGTACGGGTGTAAAGGCGCCCAGGTGAGCGGTACAATTCCTCCCACACTGTTCTACGTCACACTGCCCGCACAGCCGGTGTAATGGTCTGGGGGGCCATATCCTATGATAGTCGGTCCAATCTAATTGTGATGCATGGAAACTTAACCGGCCAACGTTACGTTGATGATATTCTTCGACCCCATGTAGGACCTTTCCTAAATAGTCTCCCAGGGGAAATTTTACAGCAAGATAATGCTCGTCCGCATACAGCAAGAGTTGCTCGAGACTTCCTACGTCATTTTCAGACTCTTCCATGACCGGCCCGCTCCCCGACTTATCCCCCATAGAGCATGTGTGGGATCAGCTAAAACGTTAGATGCCATCGTGTCACTCTGAGCGTAATTTGCAGTTGGCTGTTACAAATTTGTGGACCCATCTGCCTCAGGACAACATCAGGCGTCTAATCAACTCAATGTCGGACTGTGTGGCCGCATGTATTGCAGCTAGAGGTGGTCCAACGCGCTATCGAAGTTGCTCTGTATTCTGTCCTTGCACGCCCTGTATTCGTTCCTTTGTTTTGATTTTGAGATCAAGTGAATATCTCATCTGTATCATTATGTGTATTAAATTTCATTTCAATCCGATGCTTTCTTCTTGGGTCGCTATTTTCAATGTGCCTGAGTGTATATATATATATATATAGTCAAACCTGTCTATCTCGGATTTCACGGGACAGAAGAAAAATTCGAGATACGGAGGTTTCGAGATACATAGGTTGTGATAAAATTTATAAAAATAAGCAATTGGAACAAAGTTAAATACTTAATACATTGTTTTGGATTGATATTGTTAAATATTTTACTGTACGACACCGCGTTTGTCCACGTTTTACTAATTTTGGCGACTATATCGGTGGCAAGTTAATGCATACCTTTAAGTATGAACATAGTCTTTTAATGATTGTGCAGAAAATGATTTTTGTCTCCAAGAACATTGACAAAGGTGACTGGAGATGAAATTCAAAAATGAGTCGTCAAAATTCGAAATATAGAGGTTTTCGGGAAAAATCATTTGAGATAAACTTGAGAAAAAACATTAAATTTAAGCTGTAAAAGCAGGGAAAATGAAAAATTTTGACATAGATAGGTTTACACAAATGCAACAAGTTTAGACTTTAGTTTTAATTTGATGAATTCTTTAATATAGTTGCCTCAGACATGTGGGGGGGGGTCAGAAAAATTACAATGACGAGAACATTAGTTTTGATTTAATTAAATTCTATAATGTAACTGCCTCTTGCAGAGATGCTTTTTTTTTTTTTTTTGGTGGGGGAAAATCCTATTATAAAAACTTTAGTTTTGATTTAATGAAATCTATAAAAAAATTTTCCCAGACATTGAGAAAGGGGGGGGGGGTAGAAAAGCCATAATTCTTAGAACTTTAGATTTTATTTAATGAATTCTATTAAATAATTGCTCCAGACATCAAAAGTTTTTTTCCCCAGGGAAATATTGTCACTATAAGAACTTTAGTTCTCATTTGATCAATTCTATAACATCAATTCATTAAAACGAAAACTCATTAGATGCAAATAAATCGCTGCTTTCTCAAATCATTTCAAAAGCTTGCTTAAAACTCATGCATTATTTAACACAGCAATAACAATCTTTCGCGCCATGTGAAATGATTATTCCTTTTATTCCGCAGATGTTGACGAGTGCGAAGCCATTCCGGGAATTTGCGAGAAGGGGAAATGCGTTAACTCGGTCGGGTCATTCAGATGCGACTGCACAGAGGGCTATTTGTACAATGAGGACACGAGCAGTTGCGAAGGTGAGTTTATTAAATATTAATCTTTTGCCGACATTCCAATTTCAATCCAGGGTGTAATTCGGACGTGAGTCATTTGAATTTGCAAACCAGCTTTGTTAAAAGTTCGATGCGTTCATTGGACAAAGTCTGAAACAAGAAGTCAGTTTTCATAACCATTATGAAATTTTACTGTGATAGTCAGCTGCAGGTTTTAAATCCACTGTTCTCTTGTTAAAGCTCAAATAGAGTGTCCAATTTGACAGAATAGGTGTTTTTCATTTGTTAAAATAATTGCTGTTGTCAGAAGAAAAAAAATCGATATTTATGTACATATGTTTCTAAAATTTACATAACCCATTAATGCCTAGCGTCCCTTTTTAGGGACTGTTTAAAAAAAGGTCTGAATTTCCCCAAAATAAACATTTCAACCAAATAATAGTGTTCAATTAGTACCTTGGTATTGTTTCATTTCGTTATTAACAGATTGCAGCACATAACCATTGTAAAGTGTGTTCTCTATAATGGTTAGTGCTAATAGCAGTTTTAATATGATCTTTATCAAAAATGACATCGTTCACAATCCCAAGAAAAAAAGCTCAGTTTTCAAAATTATTCCCAGCTTTCCACTTTATGTTAATTGCTGTTTTATTTCTTCTTATAAAATGTCTTTTTACATATTATATCGTAGGCAGAAAAAAAAAATTAGTAAAAAAAGTATGTACCCTCTGAGGTCTATCGTAACTTTTAAGGGACGATTTTTCTTTCCTTAGTAAAGGAATTATTTTTACGTGATATTTTTTTAAGTATTTTTCCTGTCCATTAAACACCGTTTGTAACCAGTATAGAAAATATCTTTGAAAAAAAAATGTCAGGCATTAATGGGTTAATAAGCCAATTAAAAATAATACTTACTCTCTTACACTGCAAAAAATGAACTGTTGTTTTTACAGTATAATACTGGCAGCCGAGGTTCCAATTTAAAACTTAAAATACACAGTAACAAACTTTAAAACTAACAATTTCAGTTTCTTACCGTAAAGTTCGAAATTTTACAGTTTATTGCCGTAAAATTTAGCTGTGTTATACTGTAAAAACAATAATTTAATACTGGCAGCAGAATTTCCGGTGTAAAACTGTAAAATATACGATAATAAACTGTAAAATTAGCAATTTTGCAGTTTATTACTGTAAAATTAGCAATTTTAGTTTAATACTGTAAAAGTAGAAATTTTAGTTTATTACTGTGAAATAGTTTATTACCATATTATTAGCTGTATTACATTGTAAAAACAACATAACTTTTTACAGTGTAGAGCATTTCAAGAGTAGAGGAAAATTTGGGAATTTCGCGCACTCTTCAGTGAGGCGTAGTAGTGAAATTCCACGAAAGAGCAGTCATCTTGTTTCGCGCGTGACACTCATATATTTCGTTAAAAAGTAGTGCTTAAGGGTAATAAACGAAATTTTGTTGGTTAAGAAATCACTAACTGGTGTAGGATTTCTAGGCCAAAATATTTTGTTCATTACCTTTTAAAATTTCTACTTTTTAATGAAATAATATGAGCGTCACGTGCGGGACAAAATGGTGGTTTTTACTTGAAATGGCCCAATAGCTAAAATTACACCCTTGTGGAAAATCTCCATAGTCTAATTTTGACATGAGCGCAAGAGGGCGCTGTTATTTGTTCCTATGCAAATTGCTGTCGGCTCTTAACCCTACACTGCATAGCGTTGCCAATTGGCTACATGGACTTTTTTTCCTTATGACCATGCATAAGGCAACTCAAGCATAAAAAGCAAGTATTAGGTATCTTTAAAGCAAATATAACCATCTATCCTCAAAATTATTTTTTTTAAATGTGTTCCAATGTTTTCTTATTACACTAAAAAACATATATATGTCTTTCAAAGAACAAAAAACCATTCAGTGTAGGGTTAACTGTATTTATATCTATTCGGACGGCACTTGTGTTGTAGATTTTTGTAGTTGTTGAAGGTTAGAGCATAGTTTTTGTAAGGGCGACATGCCCGCTTCAAATAGCAAAATAAATCTATGTTTTATTTAAATAGTCATCGTAGAAATCATTTCGTGTCAACCTTAGAAGCATCATCTCATCGGCCGATGATCGGCCATTCATCGAAACCCGATGAAATTCTCATCGGACGATGATCTAATATGTCTCATCGGCCAAACAGAATCCGAGCAGCAAAATCCGATGAGTTTTGCTCGAAATACGATGAGATTTGGAGCAATTTACGAGCAGAACAGTCCCGTGCCGATGAATTTCATCGGGAAAGTTGATCGGAAGGATATCGCTTTCCGATGAAAAGTAGCTCATTAAAAACCGTGCTCGGATACTAATCGGAACGATGTCATCGTGCGTTACAGGATCAGTTTACGAGGAGTTCGATGATCGGCCGAGAAAAATCCGATGAGTTGATGCTACTTGGGTAACCACAACTTGTCTGATTTTTTTAACGTGTGAAGCAATAAGCATCTAATTATTAGAAAATGCCATATTTGTCTACTGGTTGAGGTGTTCATTCACCGCGTCAGGGTACTTTTTTCCATTTCAGCCCTCCAAAAACATGGAGCAGATCCATAAAAATTTTCGCTACTTTTTAAAAAATAACTACACATGTCAATAAAAGTCTTGTTACTGTCATGTGGTAAATGTAATAATTTTTAACGATGCTATGAATTTTCGAAAATGAAATTTCTGGAAGTGTTCATCTACCCTATAAAAATAAAGCTGAAATAAATTCAGTTTCTGCAAAAAAAAAAAATAATAATAATAAATAAATAAATAATTTTAATAATTTCTATAAATCATTGAGTTCATTTAAACGGTCACGCACCCTCTTAAGAATAACAAAAAATGCAAAAAAAATTTTATTTACTTCTAAGCATTTATGCTTTACTCTCAAGCCAGTACAAATTTTGAAGAGTATTAACCATCGTTTTAGATAAAATACATGATGCATTATAAATAACAAAAACGCATAGGTTTTACGATTATCGGTTTATCAAAAATAAACTGAGCTACTATATAAAGTCTCCTTTATGGTTTTTCAAACTAGATTTTTATATCTTTGTCTCGGAGGAAGCTTTTTCTTTGCTATAGCAGATTATGCGACGAGTTTCTTTTGAACAGTTCTTGCCAGACGGGCGATTCCGCCCTTCACAATGTTTCTTTTGTGCTAGTTTTCCAAAATTCTTCTAATGGAAGGATCAAGAATGTTCTTTGAAGTGAAACTATGAACAAAGTTCTGTTCTTTTTGGTGCTCTACTTTCTGCCTGAGGGAAAGCATGCAATTGAGAGTTATATATAGATTTGTGTGTTCTTAGGTTTTGGATATCATTCCACTGTATGTGAAGGTTTTTTGGGTAGTTAGAGGGAAAAAATTAACAAAACTTCAAAGTAATTAAATGCAATTTTAGCTGTTATAAATGATAACTGAAATCTAATTTTGCACAGTACAGTCGAACCTCAAAAACGAGCTCAAAGGTACCTTGAAAATTAGTTCGATTTAAACGCAGTTAGTTTTATCCGAAACGCAATAAATAGCTTTACATTGGCGGCCGCAGAAATGAATCAAATTTGTTCTAAATAGTTTTGATTTTAACTAAGCGGCTGATTCATTAAAGCGGCGAACTTAACAAAGCTGGGTATTGCTCTGTTTTTAACGATTTGATTCATTAAAGCTGTTGATTCAATTAACCGGCGACACACCGTATGTAAATACAGGGTTACTACAAATGATTCATTCCTTTTCGAAACTCTCTCTATATAAAATTATTGTTCTTACAACGATTAGAAGTATATGAAAATAACCACAAGCTCATCAAGATTTAGGTTTGTGTTGCCCTAGTGTTAATACGAGTGCCACAGTATTTTTGAAATGGCGACAAAACAAGAAAATCGTATTTTTTTTACTTTGTTATAACTGTCATAACGTTTATGCAATTAGTTACCACCATAAGCCGGGGCTAAGGTAGAACTGAAGCAATACAGCCACAGCTCGGTATTGATTTCCTGTGACTGCAGTTTCGTCCTTATTCTGAACTCCTCAGTCAGAAATAGCAAATACCGCCCATATCTAATATCTTTAAACGAGCAATTCTTGTATATATATATATATATATATATTTATTTTTCGGATCTCGAAAACGGCTCTAACGATTTCGATAAAATTTTGTATTTAGATAGAGTTTTGGTTTATGAGTTCATCTACGTCGGCGTATTTTCTGTAAAAACGCGAGTTTTCCCAAAAAACCCCGTTTTCTTTGTGCCTTCATTGAAAGTTTGAAAAGCTTTTATTTCGCCATTTTCTTTATGAGTATTTTCTTTCTTACTGTTTCCGTGGCGACCACGTTTTGTTTAACAATTGGATTTCATATTTAATCACATCAGCGCAAGCTCAAATTATGGTATTTGGCAACGTTAAATTGTTATTGTTTTGGAAATGTTAAAGCAAGGCTTCACTAGGCTGTTTCATTTATTCAATATGCATGGGATAAAAGCAGTGGTAATTGTCCACCGACATCTATTGCATTGTATGGTAACTTACATTATATAAAAATCAGATTACTTTTTACTTTTCAAGTGCGATTTCAAAATTGAGTATAAAAGTGTTATAGTTTTAAAATACTTTTTTTCCTCCTCAAGAGTGTTTAGTAAGATATTTCAGGTAAAAAATCAATAAATATGAAACTCAATTTTCTTAAAATATTAAGTTTCGAAACAAAGTTACATCTATCTAATATCTTTAGACGAGCAATTCTTGTACATATATATTTCGGATCTCGAAAACGCCTCTAACGATTTTGTTAAATTTTGTAAGAAGATAGAGTTTTGGTTTTTGAGTTCATCTACATCGGCGTTTTTTCTGCAAAAACGCGAGTTTTCACGTAAAACCCCGTTTTTTGTGCCTTCATTAAAAGTTTAACGAGCTTTCTTTCGCCATTTTCTTTATGATTACTCTTATTGTTACTATTTCATAACAACCACATTTCATTATAACAATGGATTTCATATTTGATCACATCAGCGTAAATTAAAATTTTTATGGTATTTGGCAAACGAGTTTTGGCAACACGTTAGAATGATTGTTTTTGAAATTTAAAAGAGTTCGATCAAAATAAAGTTAGAATTGGGTGTGGGCCGCGGTAGTCCGATCGGTTAGTCGTCGGATTCGTAACCGGAGGGTCCCGGGCCGATCATATAGAGAAAGCCCAGCCGATCAAAGATCCACCGTCTTCATTAATGATGGCTGGGGGACGTTAAAAATGTTCGTGGACATAAAATCCTCCGAGTGAAACGATACCTCTGGGGGATGCTGGGCCAAGGGTTTGCTCGGACCTAGGGCCTGGTTCAAAAATGAACAGTGCGCTCTTCAGGGCCCCATCCCGGTTAAACCACGAGTTGTGGTATGTACGGAGGGAACCTTGAAGTGTGAAGTGAAGTGAAAGTCAAAACCAACTGGAACCAAATGCGTACTGGAGAACAGGGACTCTGCATCCATTCTCATCAACCTCTCCCCCGTCTTCGGCGCCAAATAAAATGAAATTGGGTGTGATTTTACGGTGAGCATGGATTAAATAAGGTTGTGTTTTTTAAAACAAATTACGGCTGTTTTAAATGCGTAATTGCAACCAAAATCTTAAAAATGTTTTTCAAGTTTATCTAAATAAGTACTTCGCATTTTAGAAAAAAACACAGAGTTTACAAACCTCTTTTTTTTTTTTAACCGAGTGGGCTCGGTCCCCTGGTATCCAGGCTTATAGGAGGTAACTCATTATTATTCAACTTCGCAGAGATGGCCTATGACTCCTCCTTTTTTCAGGATTGTCCATTTTTAGGAAGGGGTGATACGCAGATGAAAATTGAGGAATGTGATTCACAATTGCGGCATTGGTTATAAAGCTTGAATACGTCACCTTGCTTACCTTTAATTGGTCTCCCAATTTGAGAAATTAGCCAAAGAGGAAAACATTTTAATTTTTGCACAATCGAGAAAGATTTCTCATTGGATACAAGAAAGTAGGTGGGTCTTGGTTTTATATCTTTCCGCAGCCATTGGCCATTGACTGCAACGCCTCCAACTTTAAATTTAAAAGTTTTAATACCTTCATTTAAATTTAAAAACAAAATGGTAACATAAGGGTTGCAATAAAGAAAGCAAAGACTTGTTTTCACTTCCTCGCCAAATGCAGGTGTGGCTCGAAGTATTATTTAATATTTCATTAAACTTATCACTTCGCCAAAATGTCGCTAAACTTGCAAATATGGCATACTGGAGTTTCTTCCTTCTCTACCTATTTTAAGGAATGGACTCGTTTTCTCATCTGATTGACACCGGCCATTTCGTCGCGGTTGAATAATACACATTACCCAGCTTTTGCCTTATAATTTCGAGTTGAGCTGCACCGTGGTTTGCGGACGCTAGCTGGTAAGGTAAATTAGTTTTATCTACCAGTTTGTTGGCAATCTTAGCTACAATAAGAGGATCTTTGCCTCCAGCTCGGTTATTGGCTATTCCTGACTGAGGAGTCCAGAATAGGGACGCAACTGCAGTCTCAGGATGTCATGACAGAGCTGTGGGTGTAATTGCTATCATGATGTTTATCTATTCTTGTAGTTCTGTGGGGGCATACAAATAACTTTGCTTCTGTATCCCCACTACGAAAAGCGTTAAAAAAGCTCAAGGACAGCACAATACGGCAATGATGTCGGACATTAAAAGGACTGCGCTGATGGCTTCCAAGACGTAACACACACACACACACACACCACCACCACACACACACACACACACACACACACACACACACACACACACACACACACACACACACACACAAAACCTCTTTTCTAGTTTTGTCGCCATTTAAAAAATACTGCACTTGAATTTATATAATTCAACCGCGACAAGATGGCCGGTGTCAATCAAATGAGAAAACGAGTCCATTCCTTAAAATAGGTAGAATCTCTACCCATTCAAATTCCCCCATCAATTGCGAATCCCATTCCTCAATTTTCATCTGCGTATCAACCCTTCCTAAAAATGGACAATCCTGAAAAAAGGAGGAGTCATAGGCCATCTCTACGAAGTTGAATTATACCTGGTAAACGCAATTCCAAATCTTGATGAGTTAGTCGTAATTTTTATCTATTCATCATCGTTGTACGTGGATACATAGAGTTTCGAAAACAAATGAATTTGCAGTAACCCTGTGTAATAGGATAGTGAATACAAATATAGTTCATCTAAGCAGAAATTCGTTTTAAGTGTGTTCCAGTTAACAAGGTTCTACTGTATTATTCTTTACACATAAATTTTAATTTCGTTTTAACTTGAAGTTAGTGTAATTGACACTGCAGAAAACAACTTTGTTTCACTAATCACATACTATCAGGTGTATGATGAAAATGTAAAAGGAATTTCAAAGTTTTCCTGCTCTAAAATCAATAAAAAATAGTAATAGTACTAAATAATAATACAATTTTAAAATAGTTTTTTATACTCACAAAAATGATACGGAGTCATAGTTTTAGGATTTAAATCAAATTAAATGAAATTGTATCATTTGTTTGAAGTACAAATAATTGATTTATGGAAAAAATAGTGATTTTAGTGTTATTTTTGTAACTCCATAATAGCAGCTATTCCGCATTAACGTATGGTCCCCGATTTTTGGAAAAAAAAAAGTAATTTATACATTTAAAAAATATATTGGTTTGAACTTCTGAGATGATTTGGACCTAATCCCAGAATCCTGAATTCCATTTCACACTCAATATTATTTTCTTTCATTTAATCATGTTAGTTTCTAAGTGACAAAAGGAAAAGGTTCTCTATATTAAGTGCTTTTACCATGATTCGTACAAGGAGGACCATTTTCAGTCTCAATTCAAGAATAATACCATGAAAATGTAACTAATGTTAACTGTACTTTTGTTTCATATAACTGAAAATCAGAAATTATATGCTAATTGCGATGAAAATTTAATGAATGTGCCGATAGTAATTTTCACTGAAAATGAATAATGGAGTTGAAATATGTTTGTTTGTTTGTTTGCTTCAAACGGGGCTGCGTGTGGGCGACTAACCATGAGGGTGGGCCGAAAATGACTTTTTTATTTATTTCTATGATGGGGAGTGCAGAAAAAAAGATGCCATTGGGGAGCAAAGTGCACATAAAAATTTTGAAATTTTTTGATCAATTTCTAGATTTGCCGCAATCGCGTTGAAGTTTGGAAAAAATGCAGTTTTTTTTTTTTTTTTTTTTTTTTTTTTTTTTTGAGATTTTTATGAAATTATTTTCAAAAAATTTTCATCACCTAACATCTAAAAACGCATCATATGTGACAAACAATGTAGTTTAGATAAGTACGGCGAAAACAACATTTGAACGTTTTGACGAAATTGAATTTAAAACAAAGCAAAAAATAGGAAATTTTCAACTCTTTTTGGCATTTGTGAAAAGGGAAGGAATTATACCACAGACAATAAATGTTTTATGGAATTTCTATGCCTCTAATGGCACCTTTTCCGCGCTACCCGATATCGAAAATAGGAAAAAAAATTCAATAATTTACAAAAAATTTCGAAAAAACTACACTTTTTCCAAACTTATTCAACGTATGCAATACACCGCCAACTCGGCTATTTCGATCCATGGACTGCAGTTTCGATCTTATTATGCTCTCATCGGCGTGGAATACGAAAGTAATCGAGTTGGAGGCAAAAATCCTCTTATAAAGCAAAGAGAGTCAAATAAACTGGTAGCTAATGTGAAATTAGAATACCAGCGAGCGACCGCACTTGGTACGGTACAACTCGTAATTTTTTTAGGCAGAGCTCAAGGTATAAAGCAGTGAGTAACCGCCCCTAAGCAAGGGATAAGGCAGAAATATGCAATTATTATGCTGATGACAGCATAATAAGCTCGAAACTGCAGTCCATGGATCTAAATAGCCGAGTTGGCGGTGTATTGCATGTTTCTGCCTTAGCCCTTACTTAGGGGCGGTTATTTACTGCTTTGTACTTATTCAACGTATTTGCGTGGCAGATCAAGAAATTGACCAAAAAATTTCTAATTTTTTATGAGTACTTTTCTCCCCCAGTGTCACGCCTTCCTCATTCCTCGTCATCGAAATTAAAAAAAAAGTCAGTTTCGGCCCACCCTACTAACCATTTTCAGACTTGGTGCATTCCCCGAGACCGGCATTTACTTTCATATGGCACCACTATGGGTGAAGGCCATTGCCAAGAGAATTTTGACACCCAGCTTTTTCACTAGATGAAGTCTTCTGGGCTCTATAAGGTGCCAAACTGCCCTAGTAATTTAATTTTGCCAAGAGATGCTGCGTGCCAAACGAGTTCTCGAAGACATAGAAATGTTAAGTAGTAGACTTTGCAATTGAAGTATTAATTAGTTTTAAATTGAACTGCTTGCTGAAACTGAATCAAAAATCTTACACCCACTATTTTATAAACTTTCAAAAAGGTAAAAATATCGCATACTTGTATCAGATGAAAACCAGTTTGAGCTGAAAAGCATTCTTCAGAAATTCAATCATACCGAAGTAAAAAGAAAATATTTTTGGATGTAATTTAAATCTTTCAAGTACGTCACAGTGTACTGTTACATTCATAAAAAATGATAAGCAAAATGGATTGTTTGCCGAAGAAATCAAAGTATAAAACAAATACAAACTCTGCTCGAATTTCTTTGCATCATCAATTCTTTCAATACCCATGATATCCTATGAAATATAGATTTTCCACGCATTATTGAACATCTTATTCGAAGATATATGATCCCGTTCCTCGGAAAAGATCGAAATTTGATATATTTTGTCATTTTGAGTACCGAGAGTTTACAGTTCATTATTATTGCTCCGATATAATTCCATCGAAACGGAGGATATACTCTAGTTCCAAATTTTCGCATTAATCATCGATAAAAAGATTTTGTTTCGTCGTCATTTTCAATGCTGTGAAACTTCATATTTTTTTGTTCCTCAGCGTACTCTCTTATACGTATTATTATCCCGCATCACCCGGCATACCACAAATTTCCAAGTTCACCAATCTTTCAATAATCCTTTCCATTTTCTTACGGGCATGTCGTAAAAAACAAGGTTATAAAAATACGTTTATTTAATATCATGAACAAATCTGTAATTTTAAAAATTGGATGAGTTCCGTACATTATCTTAATAATGTTAACAAAAGTTTTAATTTCATTAAAATATTAATTAACAATGCTGTTTCGATGCTTCTGATTAAAAAATCTTATTGGTCACGGAAAATGTGTGCAAAAAAATATTTAAAACGAAGCAAGCTTTCATATTTCTAAAATTTTTCAATTACTTACTGAATTTTAGAGAGCCATTTCCAAAGTAAAAAAATTAATTTTTTTCTCTGAAAGGAATTTTAAATAATTTATTTAAAAGATGGATTACTATAATTACTTCTGAGTCACGCATTTCATTTACTTAATCCATCATTAAAGACTTGCATTAACCCTTTAAGCGGTCAATTATTTTACCAGAAATGCTTCCAAAAAGGCAGATTTTTTTATTGCATATAGTTAAGTATCATACTTAACAGAATAAGAATATCAAGAATTTTTCTTTATTTTTTTTTTTTTTTTCGTTTTTAATGCTTTTACAACCTTTTTCTATTTTACAATTTCGGTCACAAAACCCTAAATGCTTCATAAAATTGTAGAACATCAGAAGTGTTGTCGAATTGTACGTGCACAGAGAGAATACCAGGAAATTTAAACCGAGGACACGGAACAGGTGGACTTTTTACATCAACATCAGTAAAAATTCTTGCAGAACTCAAATCTTCATCAAAGCTGAGCTCACTGCACTAGTCATCTAAGGAATAATCCAAATAATTAGAAGAAATATCTGTATCAGAATGTAGTTCATCATGTAACAAAAAAGTATTTTCGTCGTCTATTCCATCCATAATTTCCATAAGATTCACAAGCACGGCATACAGTAGAACAAAAAGTTCCCGCTTTTCCGCTACATGGAAAAATCCGGATGAAAAGCATTTCATTTACATGGAGATGCCACACCATCTGTTGAAAAACGATACTACTAAATAGTCTCTATCAATAATAAAAAATTCGGGCAAACCAGAAAAGAAAATCAGAACATATCGATGCCCGTACGCCGTACGGGCAAACCAGATGAAGCCAATTTCGGGTAGCACGTACACTGTACGGACAAACTGCTTAAAGGGTTAATAGTAAAAACCTGCCTCGTTTCGTTTTTAAACAGTTGTGTTCATGATCAAACGTTTTACATTCAAGTTTTTCCTGTTTGAAAATAAACCTTGAAATATCCAGCATGCCGGAGGATGTTGGGTAATTTGTACCCATTCATTATCTCGAAGTCCTAAAGACCCGGCTAGAAGCTTTGAGCTATCGGTAATTCGAGTTATAAAAAGTTCCCAAAGTCTTTTAAGGAGTTTGGAACCCAATGAAATAAAAATGTTTTAGAGTTATAAGGCTTCGGGTCATCAAAGCTCTACTGCATTTTTATCCAAAACGGCAGCAAAAATGGTTTTTAATATCTTCCTTTCAAAGATCATCAATTCTTCCCTCATATTCAGAATCTGCGTTTTCTAAGTCTGCATGTTTAACCTTCTCACACACACTTAAACGGAAATCTAGCATGATGAAATGTGTGAAGTTTAGCCGTTATACACTGGCGGAAAAAAAATCCCATCACCAAGAAAAAATTACTGTAGAGTAATGAAATTTGGGCAGTGTAATTGTCTAGTTAACATGTTTAATTGATTAAATGTACAAGATCACAGGCTAATTTAAGCTCAAGAAAATGCCATGCTTGTTGCACTTGTTATGTTAATACTAGGACAGTCATTGCTGACTGTGGATGTTCGTTTATCTAACGCAAGTCTTTCTTGGTGTTGGGATTTTTTTCCGCCAGTGTATGTGGTGTTTTCATTTTGAGTGTGAAGTCAAAGTTCAAAGTGAAAAATGTAATATTTTAACAGAAATTACTAATTGTTTCCGATATGTTTTCTTAATTAGATGTTAATGAATGCGAAGAAGATTCCAGCTTATGTCAGAATGGTAAATGTGTCAACACCGATGGTGGTTTCAACTGTTTGTGTGATTACAGTTATGTTCCTTCGCAAAACCAACGAGCTTGCCTTGGTGAGTATCTATTTTGTTTTTATATTTTTCTATAAAGTGGCTATTGGAAGAAAAAAATCGCAAAAACAAGGATTGTTTATAAATATGGAAACCCTAAAAGAGTATTAAAATAGTTGCTTAAACGAAAAGCAAGCCTTAAAGTTCTCATTTGATTAGTGCTCAATGCTACATGTTACTTATTTTCTTTTTTTAGAATTGGAAAGTTAAAAGTAAAAGTAAATATTGTATCCTTTTCAGCTAATAATTTTTAACAGATTCTAAAATAAAATGTAGAAAAGTTGTTTCTGCCAAACGTTACTTTAAAATTAAAAATTTTCATAATTCTTTGAAGTTTCTAAAAACTTTTATTAATCAATGTTTTTAAGTACAGTTCGTTTTTTTTAGAACGAATCATACAAATTTTGAGAGTTGGGAACCCCAATAAAGCGCCCCTAAGCTATAACTTCTTTGGATCATAGGTAAATCTAGCCCTGCCTTTTAGTAATAAACAGACAAGTAGACTGACAAGCACATATTCACCATCTCACAATCATTTTTTCGTTTTTTTCTTATTTTTCAATCATTATTTAATTATTTCCTATGTTTCGACTCTTCTAGGTATTTTAGAATGCATTAAACCTTCTTTTATTTCTTTTATTTTTTTTTTAATTAAAGGGTTACAGTACCTCAAAAATGACCAAAAGACCAAAAATATTTTTATTGCTTATTTCAAAGTAAAAGTTATTTAAAACACTCAGAAAAAAATAGCATTATTCTAGCTAAATTATTTAAAAAGTTATGAGTGACTTTAGGGCATGCATGCTATGTGTTCTAATGGAAAAGCCAAACTTTAAAGTGCTTTTTCTCGGTGATCAGTTTTTAGTGTTTCTATGTTACTGGAAATGCTAAGGAATTTTTTCTATTAAAGATATTCCTTTAAAGCAACATTTTTTACCCTTAAGATAATATATTTCACAAAACTGTGCATTGAATAAGCGTTTTATAAATTACAAAATTTTTCAGAGTTCGTTAAACCTCGAAGAACAAAATTTTCTAAGAATTTTTTACATAAAAGGTCACAAAATATTTTCTAATCAAAATATAAGAAAATGAATGCACAGATTTGTTGAAGTAATCCTTGTGATCATTTCGCAAAAATAAATTTTAAAATTAGTGCAGAAACAAAAAAGCCTTAGGGTTTTTAAAAAATTGAAATGTTCTTACATTGTTCAAATTTTCAAAAAAAGTTTTCAAAATTTTTAATGTTTGAAAATAAATTATTGATTGTTAAACAAGTGCAGAAATAAATATTTCAAAGAATTAACTTTTTCACTTAAATTAAAGAGATTTGTTTGAAAGGTACTGTAACCCCTTAATTAATTTATTTATTTTTAGATGTAAACATAAAAAGTGAAGTAACTCTTATGAAAGTTAATAAGATATTTTACTGCCTTCTCAAAAAATAAATTAATTATTCATCAGACGCTAAGTTATTATGTAACATAACTGCAGCAATTATAGATTATATCTTATGATCTTAGAGAGAAAACTATCAAAATGTTTTCATTACATTAGCTCTCTTTATAATCAGTTTAAGACACATGCGAAATATATTTCTAACGTAAAGATATTGGAAGGATTTTTTCACTTAACTTTAAAAATAAGTTTTGCGTTATCATAACTCAAGTTCCCTATCATTTTTCCTAAAACTTCGAAAGAAACAGATGCACTCTGTGGATCATTTATTTCACAGAAGCAATTCATCTTATTTACAATTTTTATATTGGTACCCTGTCCCCAATGTTTTTATTTTAGAGTATGTTTTAATGTAATTTATCGCTGTCATATTTCTTCTTAGAACCAAACACTCTTAGGCAGAATTTAGACATGAAAAATCACTAGGATACAAAGCTATGAAAAATGTGTGCTTTATGCTTCTGTCTTATCTAATTCCTATCGAATGTGTTGTCACTTCTTTCTGCTCTCTATATTTTAGGAAGAATTCGGTTATGCGATATTGTTTTAAACATGCTTGAAAATTATTCTCTTGTAAAAACATTTTAGTTGATATCATAGTTTTTTTTTCTTTTTGATAACTTAAAATGTTGTACAGTGTACAAAGGAGCGGAAGAAATATGCTAAATTGGCTTTTTACTAGAAATTTGGCATTGGGGTTTATTAACATCTCTTCAGGCCATGATTCTAAGCACTTATTCTGTATGAGTTAAAACTCGAGGCATTTTAAAATGCTTTGAGTTTCAATGTTGAAAACACATTATTTAATGACTTAACAAAATAGAAACAATGCATTTAAAAACCTCAAATAATTCTTAACATAAAATGACAAACGGTAAAAAAATTTCCTTAAATAACGCAAAAAAATAATCTGTTGACAGAAGATTAGATAATAGCAAAATAGTTTTTTTTTTTTTTTTAAGTTGCACTGTTTCGTTGAATATAAGTTCAAAAGAAAGCAAATAGCAATACATAATGACGAGACGATTTTTTTGCGTTATTTTGAGAAATAAAAGGCATTTATGGGGGAGAAAACCAGGAATTTATAATTTCATACATGAGAAATTTTATTTTAAATTCAAATGTTTATTGTTTGTCATTAATTCTTAAAAAAAAGCAATTTACGACTCCCCAATGACAACATTGATTCATGCTATGACTTTAAATGGTGTTATTTGATTAAAACTTTCTTGAAATCCAAGAATTTTTACCTTTCACTTTAACATTTGTCCAAGTTTCCCATAATCTTAAAATATTAAATTTGCTTATTCCAGTTTTTTTTGTTTAATTGATCAGTTTTACTGAATTTACAACTTTTTTTCAATTATTCATCCTTCATTTAATGAAACAATGTTAGCCTGATATGAAGCAATAAGTAACGCGCCCCTAAGCCAGGGGCTAAGGCATACACCACCAGCTCGGCATACACCAAGGCATACACCACCATGCAATACACCACCAGCTCGTTTCATTAGACCATCGCTTACCACCACATTAGCTACCAGTTTTTGTTGTTTCTCTTTGCTCTATAAGAGGGTTTTTGCCTCCAGCTCGTTTATTTCCTACTAGCCGGGTACCCGGCCCTGCCCGGCTTTCTGTGGGTGTAGGGTGGTTTAGTGAAACTCATTCATAAATTTCCCAACACTAAAGTGCATATCTATAAACATAATGGCTACTTCTGTAAACAATGGCTATGTTATAGATAAACTATAAAAAAAAATAATGCAAGCTAAAAAAAATAGCAAGCTACAAATAATGTTTGAGTAAATAGGAAATGTAATAAGCTTGGTATATTAAAATAAATATATATTTACAGTATCAATCGCAATGAAATTAACCATTTCCAAATATTGCTCGTTAAATATGTCCCATTATTAGTTTCTATCCTCGTGACAACATTGGTGAGGTGAAAACATCTTATGTACCTAATTTAGAAATTTTTTTGACTATAAACACTTTCTATTCTCTAACTATTGCCAAAATCAATTTTTTTTTATTTCAACCGTTAGCGATTGTTGGCTCAGATAAATATAATAATCCTTAGAAGGCAATAAATTCCATACTTACTCCAGAGAAGCCTTGGTTCAAAATTTAATCATTCAATGGGGAAATGACATAAAATTAACTGTTTTCCATAATAACTTTTTTAAACTAAGCTTTTTAGAAATAAATTATAGCTTATCCTGCTCCCTATTACTATAGCTATCTACGGTGAAAAAATGGTTAAAATCGGTCCAGTAGTTTGGAAGATTACCCCGGACATACGTTTTCAAAAGTTGTCTTTTGTGTATATAGATCAAGCTGGAAAAAAATTACTTTTTGATTTGACTTGAGAAAAGCCTTGAACATTTAATGCGAAAAGCGGAAATGATACACGCAATTCCACCTATCGACAGGGAGTTGAGATGATGCACTAAATATTGAATTAGTTTGCTAGAAGCCTTCGCAGATTTATGCGAAAAATGTACCTTAAATTGGGATGAAAAAGCGCTACCAATCGAACTTTTTCGAATATCGTTATAAATTATAGCCTATATGTTATTCTGATGCATAAGCTACATTATGGTAAAAGTTTCATTAAAATCCGTTCAGTAGTTTTTGCGTGAAAGAGGAACAAACATCCATCCATCCATCCATCCATCCATCCATCCAAACATCCAAACTTTCGCATTTATAATAGTACTAGCGGTACCCGCACGGCTTTGCCCGTGGTATAAAATTAAAAGTTCATTTGTAAAAAAATGATATAGCAGAAAAAAAATACTCTATTTTAGTTATAATTCAACTATAATTCCTTCAAAGTATGATATAAAAATTTGGTATGGACCCTACACTACTTCCTTTTACGAGTAAATTTCTTAGTAGATGCCTTAAGTGCTAAAATAGTGCTTGAAGTGAGTAAGATAACAATTCAAACATTTGCATCCCTAGTTTGCCACGAAACAATGCAAAAAAATGTTTTACAATGATTAATCTCCTAAATATCGCCGATTTTAACATCATTCAGTAGATTTTTCGCAAAATATCGCCAATAGCGCCAAATTGAACCCAAAAAATTTTTTTTTCGCTAAATTTATTGCCAACTTGGCGATATGTCGCCAAATTGGCGTCAAACACTTGGTGACCAAAAGCTTGGCGAGATATCGCCAAGTGGTCGCGCCAATTCATATCACTTTGGTCTGCATTGAAAGCCCTGATTACCCCATAAAAGGGGTAAATCACCCTCTTGGGGACATTCGAATGCAACCCCAAAGATAGGTGCACAAAAATAAGCCAAAAGAAAAAATAAGAAAAATTTTGTTGCTCACAGAAACCAACAGAAATCTTACCAAAGTTTAAAAGAAGAAGAAAGTTTTCTTTCCTAACTTCAAAAACAAAATAATACATTTTCCGAAATGACATACTTTAGAAAGAACGTTGCAATATCGCAATAAGATAGAAGTAAATATACTGAAATAGAATTGAATGCCAAATTGTAAAAAAGTCGCCAAAAAAATAATTTTTAATATTGTCTTTCATTATTTATTAAATGCAATTATTGCTGCAAATTACAGTCCAACAATAAATAATCACATTGCAAAAGTATATTTGGAGCATTTTTTTCTTTTAAACTCAACTGATCCTAAAAATTTTAAGTATTAGTCATAGAAATTTCGTGCATTATTCTTCACAATGATAATAAAAACAATAAACATCGACAAAGATCAACCAGCAAACGATAAATTAAAAGCTAAATTCGTTCACTCAAGCCATTTGCTGCAATTTATATTGAAATAAATTAATAATGAAGTAAAATATGTTTTGCAGACGATAAATTTAGAATGGTATCCTGTATTTTAAGGAAAGGACTCGATTTCTCATTTGATTGACAGGTGCCATCTTATCACGGTTTTTAATATTTCATTTGACTAATTTTAATAAGGCTTGGAGTTTGGATTGTTACAAAAACAAATACATTTTTAAAATTATTAAGGGAAAAAGAACAAAATAAAAACGTAACCATGGTAACAACATGAAAAGTTGATTTCCGTTGATAAAATAATTCATTTCATCTCTATTTTCAAACAAATTTTATTCGCGAGCAAAGCCATTTTAGAATCGTTTGGCTTGCTTTACTGAAGGTAAGCCTTGAATTTCGGGATTCTAAAAACAATTGTTACAGCTCTCCTGATGATCGTAGAAACTTCGAAAAAACGTCATTTTGTGCAGAAAATTTCAAGCTTTCGAATGACATAAGACTTGAAAATGTGTATAAAATATTTCTTCCCTATTTTATCGAATTTCCGCTAAGAATTCGAATAGAAAAAGAACGAAATGGAATTTTCGAAAAATCGCTTCGAGGTGCAAAACTACATGCTACAAACTAATTTTGTACCAAGTGGCATGAAAATCGACCGAACGGTTTTGGCGCTACGCGCGTAACAGACAGACAGAAGGAAAGACAGAGAGACAAACTTTCAGCTTTATTATTAGTAGAGATTAAGATTTCATGAGTGCATAATAAGCACGAAACTGCAGTCCGTGGATGGAATCAAAAAGCTGGTGGTGTACTGCATGTTTCTGCCTTAGCCCTGGCTTAGGGGCGTTACTTACTGCTTTATACCCGAGCTTTGCCTCAAAATTTTCAAGTTGTACCGTACCAAGTGCGGTCGCTAGCTGGTGTTCTAATTTCACATTACTTATCTGTTTTTCTTGTCTCTCTTTGCTCTATAAGAGGGTTTTTGCCTCCAGCTCGTTTATTTCCTATTTCATGAGTGCATAATAAGCACGAAACTGCAGTCCGTGGATGGAATCAACAGGGCAATTCCACGGTAACTTACGTTACATTTTGATCAACTCTAATGCAGTTAGCTCCTTAGTACAGACAAATATTGTTATAAAAACCTTGTACAAAAGCATTCAGTGAAAATGACAGTCAAAAGCAAAATTAAAATGCAAAAATATTCGATGCAGTTAAATTTTACAAAATTTAGCAGTCAAAAATAAGGCAGTAACTTATGTTACACAAAAAGGGAATGGCATAATATTAAAATTGGTTCTAAGGCAAATTTCTGCTCTATTACAGCTGTTTTCTTGTTTGAAGTATAGTTTATCAGTTTCTTATAATATTTAGGAATTAATTTTCATAAATTTAAAATTTTATTTTAATAATTGAATTTTATGGGAATTTTTAACTGGGTAACTTACGTTACAGTAACTTACGTTACAAACTTTACTTACAAGCATATCTTTATTACAAAAATTAATGAATGAAAATTACAGCTTAGTTTAGATCAAAATACTGAAAATTAACAATTATGAGTTAAATTTACAGAAATTTAATGCCAAACTCAATGATCAATCAAAAATATTACAAAACATAAGATTTTTAAATGCATACTGGCAGCTGGTATTAACAAGTTCAGGTAATTCTATTTTCGAATCATGTTTTCTCTTACAATAAATTTCCTCTGTCGTTTCTGGCCATTTCTAATTGGTTCCAACAGCAGCCATTACTTTTACTTTAAACTCGTTTTCTTCAATAATCATCACAACTCAAGGATACAATGTATTTTCGTACTTCACCACACACCAGTCACCAGCTTTTATCTCTGTTTTTTCCTGTTTCTTAAAATACTAACTAAACGAAACCCTACATTTTGTTCATTTCTGGTTCTTAAATGGTCATTGTCAATGTGCGGATCTTCAGAAAATATTTTCGATACATTTTGCTTTTTCTAACATATTTCAATACTATCAAGAGTGACTTTCATTTATGAATCTGTAATATCCACATGACTTTTCTCATACCCCTTCTAAAGCGCATCTTTTCTGCAGAGTTCAGTGGCATTTTAATGCAGAACAAAATATATTTCAATTGAAAGAGATAAACTATTTTTATATTTGTTTTTTCTGAAACATATTTGATAACTTTAAATCATAACAGAAGTCATTTTTGAATAATTCATAGTACATTACCTCCTAAATATTCTGAATGCAGTGCTATTCTTTAAAGAGAATTTATATCTTAATAGCCAAAAAGAAGCATGTAATTTATAATAAAGGTGTATTGTAATCTTATTAACAAACAGACATTTTAAGAAATATGAGTAATCTAAATTAATTAAATACAGTACAATTAAAAGAATTATTGAATAAATTACTTCTATTAACCACATAGGTTTTATTTACATTTTTTTTATTTCGAAACACAAGTATTGAAGTTCTACTAAGGTAACTTACGTTATCTGCATATGTGGGTAACTTACGTTACACGTTTTAATTGTAGCACAAAAAATTAAATAAACAATATTCAAAAGAAAAGTACTGTTATTTGCTTAGTACACATCTATAAGATAGAAAATATAACATAGTTAACATTGTATTGCCCTTTATTTATTTGCTGTAAAAACTTAAACATGTTTTTGGTAACTTACGTTACATAGAACAGAGCCTTTTTGAAATTAACATAAATCACTTAATTAAATTGAAAACACTTGTTTCCTCAATTCACAATATTAATTTAAAGTGTAATAAACAACAATCTTCCTTTGTCACATTTATCTAATGGAAAAAATTGAAACTTATCAATGTTGAAAGTTTGACCATTTGCTTCACTGAAAATAAAGTACTCTAATACCAACTTCAAAGTGTTGCCGAAACTAAAAAACTACATTCCTAACAAAAAATTGTTATAAATAAGAAACTTCTAACATTTTTAAAGCAAAAAATATGCATAACAATTACATTACTCGAGTTTAATTTTTTCAGCGCTTTTCCACACTTATATGGAATTGCCCAACAAGCTGGTGGTGTACTGCATGTTTCTGTCTTAGCCCTGGCTTAGGGGCGTTACTTACTGCTTTATACCCGAGCTTTGCCTCAAAATTTTCAAGTTGTTCCGTACCAAGTACGGTCGCTAGCTGGTGTTCTAATTTCACATTACTTACCAGTTTTTGTTGGCTCTCTTTTCTCTATAAGAGGATTTTTGCTCCCAGCTCGTTTAATTCCTATTCCATGCTGATGAGTGCATAATAAGCACGAAACTGCAATCCATGGATGGAATAAACGAGCTGGTGGCGTATTGAATGCTGCACTGAGTTATGTTAAATTTAAAACAAAATCTAACATTTTTGAAAACGTAATTTTATTCATCAGTTAGTTATTGAATGAAGTAACGGATTTCACGCTTTAACGATGACTTATATAAATACTAGCAAAAATACCCGGCGTTGCCTGGGTCAGTAATAATATTGAGAAACAATTTATATACTCACCTTTGTTTCTTTTTTCCTGAACTGAAGGAACTCAAAACTTGCCGCTTTGACGATTGTTAAAATGTCGCCAAATTTTTGGGTAAACTGTTTTGGGACACCTAGGATAATTTTGCCCCCTCCTTACTTTATGAAAATACATTAAGTATTATTATGTCACTAATTTTTGTCAGAGAAATAGTCATCAAATGCTGATATACTATTGCGGACTATAAAATGACGTTAAAAGTTTTTGTCCTAATGATTTCGAAATTAATAGGAAACATTTAGCAATTATTTGTGCAAAAATGCAAATTAATGGTAATTTTAGTCTTGTTTAAGGGTTTTATTAATTTAGTATGTGGATTACTTTTCTTTTTGACATACTTTTAAAAAGGTTTTTAATGCATACATATGGAATCGGAAAACAAAAGAAAAGAAAAAACTCAACTTTTCAAATATGGGAGTATTATATCGATGATTAAGATTTTGCCGCAGTCGATAAATATCAGACAATAATCGTTTTATTTTGTTTACGTCGTGTAAAAAGTAAAGTATTATTACGTAGTCTTTGGCACAAAAACTGGTTTCAGTTGAAAAAATCGCCGAGAATCTCAGTTACTAAAATCTTGCACCAAATTTGGCAAAATTCCTGTTCAATCGGATACTAAGAAACTGCCCTATTATAAGTACCCCGAGAAAGTGACAAATCACCGCAAACAAATTTTAAAAATGCCGTTAAGTTGTATTTAAAGCTCCATCAAATTGGAAAATAATGAACCTAATCTATTTATTAGTTGCCAATCTCTTCTAGCGGTTACGTTATCGATACTCTAAAACACATATTTACAAAACTCGAGAAAATAATTAACGTAGTGAACAATCTTCTAATAAAGGAATACAATTTATTCTACAAAATCATATTTGCACGTCTCAAAGCAACTTAAAACTAAGACTATAAAATGTTTTAAGTAAAAATCATGATAAGCTCATTAGAGAGCGGGCGCGCGAGCGTTTCCAATCTCTATGTAAAAGCCTGGATATTAAATATGAAGCTGAAAAAAAATTACATTTTGATTTGACTTGAGAAAAGCCTTGAACAATTAATGCGAATAGCGGAAATGATACACGCAATTCTAGCTATCGACAGGGACGGGAGTTGAGATGATGCACTAAATACTGAATTAGTTTGTTGAAAGCCTTCGCGGATTTATGCGAAAAATGTACCTTAAATTGGAATGAAAAAAGCGCTACCAATCGAACTTTTTCGAATATCGTTATAAATTATAGCCTATGTGTTATTCTGATGTATAAGCTACATTATGGTAAAAGTTTCATGAAAATCCGTTCAGTAGTTTTTGCGTGAAAGAGGAACAAACATCCAAACATCCAAACATCCAAACATCCAAACATCCAAACTTTCGCATTTATAATAGTATTAAGATATAGTGGGAGATAAGCTAATATAAAAGTCAAAACCGGCACTGTTTAAATCATCACCCTTTAAAAAAGTCTAGCGCACACAAAGATAAACAGTCCTAACAGGACGCATATCTGGTGACAGAGGACGTGCGTTTAATTCCGCACTTATTCAACTATTTTTCTAAGAATTTCATTCTTCTTTTAATGAAACAAGTTTACATTGAGTTGAAAGAAAATCAGAAGCACTTTAGTCTGTAATTTTATCCACCAGTGTAGTTAGTTATTCAATAAAATAACGGATTTCACACTTTATCCGTAACATAAATAAGTATATATAAAGAGATACGTTAATACAAAATTCACAGCCATCACTGTTTAAATTACCACCCTTTAACAGACAGTTTTGTTCATGCAGTGACAGAGATAAGACGCATACACGGTGACAGGCGACGTGCGTCAAATCCCGCATCGATTTTTACGAGACAAGCAGGACGGCACTAAGTAGTCCGAATGAATTATTAATGAAATGGTCCTTTCATCTGCGGTCGGGTGCCCCGCATCTGCATTTGCGATCAAGACGTAATCTACGTCGCAAGAATGAGCCCTTTGTGTGCCTGCGATGCAAATTAGAAAGGTGTCGCTGACAGGGTAGCCAAATCCAGCGTCCATGTCCGATGCCACTTTCCGAAATATAAAGCGAGACGGAATAATAGAGAAAGCCAAACAAACCTTTTCAAAATCCATTTTGATGCCTTCGGCATCAATTGAAAAGTAAAACTGCAATTGAATTTAATCAATTCGGGAGGAAAGATTTCTGATTCTCCCCCAGAGCAAATTTATTCTAGGTCGCATAGCTCGGGTTCTATTAGTTTAATGTTATGGAAATTTACAAACAATTAGCTTGCAGTGTGGATATGAGGAAGGAAAATGGCAGTCTGAAAATTGTTTTCTTTTGCTTTTAACTTTTTGTTTGATTTCCAATGCAAGCATGTTTAAGAATTATCGTTTTATGTAAATATTTTGGCTCAAGTTGTTTTTTAGGATCGAACTTTTTATGGTTCGAATATGAGCAAAAACATGCAAGGAAGCACAACAAAATAGTACAGTTGCGCCATGTAAAGATGGCATATGATTTCAAAGGGGAACAGAACATTTTGTTTTGTTGTAGGTTGGATTGGCCAGAACGAGATTTCGGTGACTATTGCAGCGAACAATAAAAACTTTACTGCTTGCGTGCTCTCACTGATCCTACCTATTACAAAATGAATCGTTCTGCGCACACGATTCGCATTTCATCATCTTACCCCAATCTTGAGGTGAGATGCAGAAATTCAAATTGCGCTTGAGGTAAGATGCCGTACACACGGTATAAGAAGCCAACTGTGGTGTATTTTATTTAAGAGCAAGAATCTGAGAAACTGTCACGCCTAGCATTATGAGGTGATTCATGACCTCTCAGATTTTCTCCCAAAAATTACCAAATGTTTATTATCTTATTGAAAGACCAAATCCAGAATGTTTTGTTCTAAAGTTGAGTTGTTTAGTTATAATGGACCCCTAAAGGTGAAGGTGCGGCATCAAAAATTAAGCGGATTTTCAAGACATGGAAGTTGCTGTGAGCCAAAACTCTTACCTGGAACTGTTTAACTCCAATTTTCTTTCTGTATATGGAATATAGAAGGTTGAAACTTTACAAAATGAATGTTAAATTTGTGGTAAGTTGTTGTCGTAAGGTCAGTGAAGGCCCTCAAAACAAGGCATTTTTGACGTTTTTAGCGTTTTTGAGGTCCAAAAACAGCTTGTTCATTTCAGTTGGCACGGCAAAAGTAGTGTTTAAAAGACCAGTATAAGCACTTTAAAATAATGTATAAATAACCGAGCAAAGTTCAACGTGCTTTTAGTTGCGTAAGGCCGAAATATGAAAAATGTCATATTTTACCGATGTTCAAAGGGTCATAACTTCCTCTGCCAACAACATATTGAAATATTTTTTTGCCAATGTCATATTGAGTCCTTTGAGGCGAAATGTAAAAATTTTTTTTTACAAAAAATGCACAGGAAAAAAATATTTTTTTTGTAAAAAAATTAATTTTTTATGCCGCACCTTCACCTTTAGGGGTCCATAAAAACTAAATAACTCAACTTTAGAGCAAAACATTCTGGATTTGGTCTTTCAATAAGATAATAAACATTTGGTAATTTTTTGGAAAAAATCTGAGACGTCATGAATCACAGGCGGGACACTCTCTCAGATTCTTGCTCTTAATCACATTTTCCCGACCCTTCGGGGTATTCTTATGGGTCTATTTTTCTAGTAGGATCATTTCCTTCTCTAGGACGTGTCGAAAAGCTACGGTATCTCACCCCAAACACACATCCGTCGTCTTCCCCCAAGGCATTAGACAAGATTTCGGGTACGCATCAGAGCGTTAAAAATGACAAAACTCTATAAAACAAACCACAATTACTGTGATTAATCACAGTTAACCACAGACCTGTGATTAATCACAAGTTTAACTGATTAATCAACAAGGATGTCTGCATATTCTCAATGTGCAAAAGCTCCTTCATTCTAACTGATTGGCAAGCTGTTTTGGGGGAGCAACACGTGATATGGCATCTCCCACAATACGACGTTTTCCCTCAATCTCCCCTACGGCAGTGGCGGATTTACGGGTTTAGGGCCCGTCGCAGTGCTGTTTTAGGTATTTCTTATAAAGGATTTTAACTGGAAAAAATACTTTTCATTTACTGTTTTAGAGCCCCTTTGAATCCCCTACGTAGTGGAGGATTTATAACATTTAAGACACGGTAATTCCGTCACTGACTTATATTATACTAGCAAAAATACCCGGCGTTGCCTGGGCCAGTAAAAATATTGAGAAACAATTTATAATCGCTTTTTTTCCCCAAACTAAAAGAACTCAAAACGTACCGCTTTGACGATTTAAAATGTCGCTAAATTTGCGGTAACTGTTTTGGGATACCTAGGATAATTTTTCTCCCCTCCCTACTTTATGCAAATATGCTTAGGTATTATTAAGCCAGTAATTTTTGTCAAAGAAAAATTGTCATTTAATGCTAAGAAAATATTGCTGACCATGAAATGACGCTAAAAGTTTTTGTCCTAAGTGATTTCGAAATTAGTAGGGAGCATTTGACAATTATTTGTGCGAAAAACACAAATTAATGGTAATTTTAGTTTTGGGGTCTGATTAATTTCGTATGCGGATTACTTTCTGCTTTGACGCAAGTTTCAAAAGTTTTTTAATGACAACGTACGGAATCGGCCAAAAAAAAAAAAAAAAAAAAAACAACTTTTCTTCAACTGTGGGAGTATTATTTCGATGATTAAGATTTTGGCGCAGTCTACAAATATCAGACAACAATCGTTTTATTTTAGTTATATCGTAAGAAGTAAAGTATTATTACATAGTCTTTGGCGCCAGAACTGGCGTCAGTGGAAAACATTACCCATAATCTTAGTTATTATAATATTTTTGCAACAAATTCGGCAAGATACCTGTTCGATTGTATTCTAAGTGACCAATTGTAAGTACCGCCCAATCAACGCCAACAAATTTTTAAAAATACTGTAAAATTGTATTTAAAGTTCCATTAAAGTGGAAAATACTGAACCTAATCCATTTATTAGTTGCCAATCTCTTCAAGCGATTACATTACCGATACTCTAAAACACTAAAACACATACTGTCGGCCCCGCTCAAACGAATACTGTCGGTTCCAAGAAATATTATTTGATTAAGCGGAGAATTCGATTAAGCGGAATCTTTAGCATTGCGTCTATGGCATGGGAAATATCTAGTTCCAGGATATTTTATTCGTTTATCCGTTAGACGATTAAGCAGGACCGACAAATTCACGAAACTTGTGAAAATAATTGATACAGTCAACAATTTACTAACAAAGGAATACAATTTATTCTAAAAAAATAATATTTTCACGCAGCAATGCACATTAAAAAACACATCGCTTAAGGATAAATATTCTACTTACACAACTACAGATACAGATACAGATCGTGAGAAAATAATTGCGTTAGAGCTACGCTCTTTTTCGCTGTTTGGGTGAGAGAGAGAACATGATTGAGCTGACATGAAACAAATGGAAGGACTGGGTAAAATGTAAGTGCAAAATTACAATAGAAAAACAAAAAGTGTAGGAAAAGGCAGAGCGAGGGACCTGCCCCACGCTCTGTACTCACTTCGCGCCGGAAGTGAGCAAGGAAGAGACCTACTGTTAGGGCCAATCCTAACATGGTAGGGGTCTTATGGAGCGCCTAACCAGCAAGCCTTTTCTTGCCGGTAGGGGAGGAGAGAGTCGCTAACAGCGAGTAGGCCATAGGCCTCGAAATGAGACCCAGCCTAGCGGCAAGCCGCTGGCTCGGCATGGACTAGTGTGAGAGATTGTCATCCCTAGTAAGGTTGCTCCTCCGAGAACCGAGGGAGTAGGTGATGTGCATGGTATCAGATGGAAACCTAGTACCACCCTGGTGGAAGGTGTAATGAACTTGATCATGAATTAGTGGGTTAGGGTGGTTCTCAAGCTTGGTGAAAAAGTTTGTGGAAGTATCGACGATGTAGGAGGTAATAACTTGAAGGTTAGCATCGTTGTGAAGAGTTTTGTTGGAAACATACCAAGGGGCATTGAAGATTTTTCTGAGAGTTTGGTTTTGGAGGACTTGTATGTTCCTCATATTAGACTTGGCTGCCTGTCCCCATACAGGGACGCTATATAGGAGTGCAGGGCGAATCACAGTTTTATACAACAAAAGTTTGCTTTTAGTACTAAGATGTCTGCTATATAGTAAGGACAAGACATAACCTAGTTTTATTTTTGCTTTCTTTACCACATCAGTGATATGAGTATTAAATGTCAGCTTGCAGTCTAAGTGGACTCCTAAGTATTTTACACTTCTAGAGTAATTAATTTCAACATTATTTAGTATGACGCGAGGGGGGTAAGTGATGTTCCCTCTGGAAAAACAGATTGCTTGTGTTTTGGAAGGATTGATTGCGATGCGCCATTTGTTGAGATATTCGGAGATAATATTTACATAGTCTTGTAGATATTTATGTGCGAATCTTCTATTATATTCGCCCACCAGAATACTTGTGTCGTCGGCGAATAGACATGTAAGATGTTTGGGGTGGGTGGGAAAATCATATGTATAGATGTTGTACAAGGTAGGAGAAATTGAGGACCCCTGAGGGACCCCAGCATTAATATTATGTTTTCTTGATAGATGCTCTTGCAACTTAATTTGGAAAGTGCGTTTGTGGAGAAAGTGATGAATTATTTTGATTATATAGTTGGGGAATTTAAGTTCAATGAGTTTATAAATAAGGCCTTCGTGCCAAACTCTGTCAAAGGCCTTACCAATGTCAAAGAAAATACCTAAGGTTAACTTTTTGGCATTCATATTATCTGTGATGAAATTGACCATCCGCACCAGTTGGTGGGTGGTCGAATGTTTGTCTTTGAACCCGAATTGTATGTTAGGTAGTATTTGGTTCACTTCATTATGTTTTTTGATGAGCTTAAGAATTACTTTTTCTAGTACCTTAGAAAGTGAGCTCAGAAGGCTGATGGGCCTATAGTTTTGAGGAGAGGTGAGGACGGTGTTTGGCTTAGGAATAGGTATGACTAGGGCATTTTTCCAGCATTTGGGAAAGTAGCCAAAAGCCAGTACCTTGTTGATAATTTTAGTGAAGTTTGTAATTGCATTGAGTGGGAGGACTTACACAACTAAGACTACAAAACGTTTTAAATACAAATCATGGTAAAAGCCTGGATATTCCCCATGAAGCTGGAAAAAAAACCTTCATGATTTGACTTGAGAAAAGCCTTGGACATTAAATACGGAAAGAAGAAATGATGCCCGCAATTTTAGCTTTCGACAGGGAGTTGAGATGATACACTAAATACTGAGTTAGTTTGGTCAATGCCTTTTGATTTATGAGAAATATGTACCTTAAATTGGAATGAAAAAGACGCTACCGATCGAACTTTTTTGAATATCGTTATAAATTATAGCCTATGTGTTATTCTGATGTATATGCTACATTATGGTAAAAGTTTCATCAAAATCCATTCAGTAGTTTTTGCGTGAAAGAGGAACAAACATACATCCATCCATACATCCATCCATACATCCATCCATCCATCCATACAAACTTTCGCATATATAATAGTAGTAAGATGTCTAAGGTTTATCTAATTGAGGATTTATGTAACCCTCTCAACGCTCAACAATAAATTAGGCTCTTTTTTAGGGCAATACAGCTGGAACACAAGTTAGCTGAGCTTTCTGATTTGAGCTCAAATAAGTTGCTATTGGATCACGAGTCAAATGAAAACTAGGCTTCTCCCCCTTCGTGATTAAAGATAAATCATCGACGTATCTTGGACGAAACTAAACTACGCATATGCTTATAAAATTTAGCTTACTAATAAGTAAAAGTAATATTGAGTTCATAAAAGCAGGGTTTAAAGATAGCATATTTGGTTAATAAGACGACATGCTCGATACATTGTTTATGTTGTAACAGAAAGTACACAATGACTTGATTAACTCACTTAAAGAGGTAACGATGAAATAAGGGCTTCTTAGATAGCCATTGTCATGAACATTTTCAAAGTCACTTAACTTCGTAAACATGTCTTAATCCCTTTTATTAGAGTGCTTACATATTTTGCCCTAACCCAAGCACGATATTTGTTTTTAAATAAACTTTAAACTTATGAACTGGCAACGGTATGTAAAGTGGCTCATGTATCGCCAATATTATCCAGTTGTGAACTTCCCTGAAGCGTAATTTTCATGTGAACATCAAGGACATGGATTAGGGATGCAAATTTCATTTCTCCATGGAAACCGTTGCGCTTCTAAATGCAAAAGACTGCGGAAAGGAATCTAATAATGAACACCCCCATTAATTATTCATCCATACTGCTGTCTTTTGCTAGGGTCGGAGTTATATATTAGGTTGGGAATTTTTAGGAAGAGATTTGAATTTCTTTGAATATGCGAGAGCGAAGCTTTGATGGATGATGCGTTTCGCTTTCCTTTGTGAGTTATCATAATATTTTGCGCAAATGCGCTGGCGCGATTGGAGCTTTGTGTTGTGTTATACATAAACATAGATGACTTCCTCTTCAGTAAACAATGGAAGTATTTTACTCTGTGTAATTGTTTTATTAACAGAGGTTACAATAAAATAATTTTGGAAAAAAATAGAACCGACTTCAGTTGAAAATTGCTCTAAAAAGTAAAAAATAATTTTTTTCTTTGAACACCATCGAAACTACTTTTAAACATAAGTTTTGAAGTCGGCGCAAAAACAATGTGTTGAATCATACGCAACTATAATTCAACTACATACATTTTAATGGATCCAGGTTCTTTAAACGCATTCGCATATTTTTCATTTATTACCACACATTCGTGTAATGGTACAAATATTCTGCTTTTAATTTTCAATGGTTTCTCCGAAAAATGTTGGCAAAATATACTTAAATATCATTTGACCTATCGTTTTTGCGCCGACTTCAAAACTTATGTTTAAAAGTAGTTTCGATGGTGTTCAAAGAAAAAAATTATTTTTTACTTTTTAGAGCAATTTCCAACTGAAGTCGGTTCTATTTTTTTCCAAAATTATTTTATTTTATTCTTTTTAGTGTAAGTGTACTTATGAAATAAGGTAATGATTCCATTACGGAACTTCACCTAATTTTCTTAAGTAAATGCTCCATAAAATAAACTGAAAAAAAAGGAAGAAACTATCAACGCGTCTAAAATTATAAACGATTGACACTAAAAAATAATATTTGTTGTTCTCTGGTATTTATTTGTGTGCTAGCTTAATCTAAGACCCCTATATATACGAGCCGGCGCATCAAGATTAAGTTTCACCACTTTGGATCCAGCGCGTGTTTGTGTGTTTGAGTGGCTGTCTTTTCTGGCCAGTAATCGCGTTTTGGTAATTTTTCACTGTGAGCAATTATTAGCGGCACGTGGATTTGGCAAAGCTTAGCAATGTGCCAAAACTTTTTTCTGGTAACCCTACTCCGCAACAATGAAAATTTGAAAGTAAAAGTTACGAAATTGGATCCAAAGTGGTGAAACTTAATCTTGATGCGTCGGCCTGTCTATATAGCGGCTCTATGTCAACTAATTTATATTTCAAAGCAATTCTTGTTTCTCGTTGTTCATAAGATTTTAACACATACTACGTACGTTACCGCTAATGAGTTTCATGTTAGATTTAGTTAAGCCTTGGTTCAAATTTTTCATCATGATTACTATTAATATTGCTGTTGCGAGGCAAAAAATTTTTGCAACAATGAATTGAAAATTTAATCATTTAATGGGGAAATGACATGAAATTTACTGGTTTCCATAATAACTTTTTTTCTAGTGAACAAATATCGTCATATGAGTACATGGTACCTAAGTTACACCATTTCCTATAGATTAAAAAAAAAATCGTCCAAATCGGTTTAGTAGATCAGCTGTTATGTGCGAACAAACAAAAAAAAAACATACGCTTTGAATTGATAACCTCCTCCTTTGTTGAAGTCGGTTAAAAAGGCTTTTCCACGAAAAAGAAAATCTTTTGCCCAGCACGTGTCAGCTCTTTTTTTCAATTGCTTGAAATAAACAAAGTTTCTTTTACTTAACCCATTTATGCCCAAGTTTTTTTTAACAGTTTTTTTCCATTTTTATCTGCTTTAAACTCTTACTTGGAACGGTTTACATACATTTTAGGCTTGAAATAGTTCACCGTTGCCACATTTATTAAGTTATTTAACGTCCTGCTTATGGGATATTTTGCAGATATGTGAGCAAAATATGACCTTACTTGACTTTACTTTTGAAGAGTAACATTATAGAAGGCATCTGTGGTCAATTTTAAGCAGATAATTTTAAAATATAGTTTGATTTTATGAAAAAAAAAGGTCGCAAAAAAACTTACTTTCTGTGGCTATACCCATGCTGGATCGTTGCTTGACTGATTTGTCTGAAAATAGCTGTCAATAAATAAACACTGATATCCAAATAGTGGCTCGAACTGGTTTTCTCAAGAAGAAGGACTATTTAACTTGTTAAAAACAGCTTTAGAGTAAAATGATATACCCATTACAGGATTTTGTATGCAGTAACTAACAAGCGCCCCGTTTTAAGGCTAATGGGCGTAAAGGGTTAAGAAATCACACGCGTATATCGGGTATCTTAGCCAAAATATTTTATTAATTAACTTCTTAAATTGAAGTTACACGAACTGAATTTACCTTTTTAAATTGAATTGGAAAGGCTCATTTTTGTTTATATGTTAAAACTAACTCCAAAAATAATTAGTAGGAAAGCAAAGCATGTATTTTAAATATTTTTAGCTCCAGATTTAGAACATTTGTTGTCATAATTAAAGCTGATGTCCAAAAGTATGTCCCACATTTGGCTATTGAACTTCTTTTAAAAAATATTAATTGAAACAGATACATTGTCAAAAATAATTTTGCCCAACAAATTAAGTGCTTTCGCTAGGTTGAAAAAAATTGAAGTTTTAATAAAATAAATAATTTGTATACATTTTTAAAAAATGTGAGATATTTGTTTCTATAAATTTTCCCATACGTGACGGTGGAATCAACTGATCATGTCCTTGCTGTAAAAAAGAGCTTTTATTTCGGTTTCAATTTTTGGTTTAAAAATCTTTGAAAACTATGATCATTAAATGAGACAAAAAACAGTTCATTTGTGGTCTGTCGAAATCTTCCATTTTGTTTATAATAAAAACAGGCTTCCTGTTCTTTACAAAACGAAATATTCGATGTTATTTCCGATTTTTCTACTATTAAGTTTTTTGCAGCTGAATAATGGAATATGATAATAGTTTAGTATATACACTAAATTTACAGCTCCGGGAGAGAAGTGTTAAAACTCTCTATCGTGCTTTTTATTTAACAGTGTCGCTCAAAATAAATCAGATGGGTCTCCTTTTCGGTTATAAAAAATTCTTTTAAAGATCTGACTTTTTTTAGTTATTTATTAATTCTTCTAAATCTATGGTTCGTTATCATAGAATATGCCTGGGTCATTCCATAGTGACTAACGTAACATTCGGAGCTGATTTTGAAACTGTTTTTACTTGTAACTTAAAGAATAAAAAATATTTTTCAGTTATGCTGGTGCATTTACAATGTACATTATACATGGTATCTATGTATCGTTTCTGCTAAGAATTTAAAACAAAAATACTGACAGTAGATATTTTTTCAACCAAAATAGCAGCGTGACTAACGTAACATTTTTGCAACCTTGAAAATGAATGCTCATGTTGTGAGGCAAAAAATTCTCAAATTTAAGCAAGTGTTAAAATTGAATGATATATTTGAAAAATGTGTAAAGTTGGCTTTTAGAAACCTAAAACACATTTATTAAATCTTAATTTTTATCAGTCTTAAGTGTCACTTTTATTCAAGATGGAGTGTGACTAACGTAACGTGACTAACGTAACCATCAAATAACAAACAGTAAACACACTACAAACTCTTAATTATGGCTGATCTCAGTGATAATTACAATACTTCTTATGCTGTATGATTTTTATATATTTATTTTTATTTTTTTTATATTTTTTTCACTTCGGTATTTTTTTTTTCTTCGGCTGAGGTTGACATTTCTGTGGAATGACCCTCCTCTAATTTCTCAAATTTTCTGCTCAGATTGGGGTCATTCCATGTCAAGTGATCCAACGTTTTTTACCTTACATTTTTGTATTTCTTTCAAATTTGGCTCCTCAATTGTACCCCTTGAGGTAATCAAAAATCTCATTTTTTTTTTGGATTTTTATCTCTATTATTTTTCATTTATGGAACTTTGAACTTTGGAAAAACCCTCGTTTTTCCATGGATAAGGGAACATAAAAGGGACCATTACTCAGCACCAAATATATATAGAACGATTTGGTAAATGGCATTTTAAAGTGCGTTAGTTGCTGCTTAATCTGATATGCAACATGACTAATTTGATAAAAATTTTCTTTTTCAAAAAATGAAGTTTAAATTTCAAATTTAAATTTCTTGAAAAACATATAATTAATTTTTTTGAACAAATTCTCAAAAATTCTTGTGTATTTTATCTATGTTTGTACAAATTCTTAGATTAGGATCTCAATGGGATCTTTTTTTTTTTTTTTTTTGAATTAAACTGTGTAGGAAAAAAATGATATTTTTTAGATTCTATTTATTTAAATACAAAGTTCTCTTGCTCGTGATGGTCTAAAAAGTAGTAAACAAACATGAATATGTTTAAAGTGAGCTTGCATGAGCTTATAGATTTGTCAGGTTCACCCCCTACCCCTTTCTCCCCCGCACAACCACTCTTTTTTAATTCAAAACTGTTCAAAATGTTAAAAAAAAAAACTCTTTGATACAAAATGAATAGTAAACTTATTTAAAGTTGGTTAATGAGTTTCCTTATAGCTAGACGAAGTATCCCCCTCCTCCACCTAAATATACCATTGACGCTGTACTATTATGACGTCTAACCTGGGGATTGAGTTGACTAATATTTTTACTCTAGGTAAGTGAGCTAGCATTAACTTGTAGATTGGTCAGCTCCCCCTCCCTTCCTTCCTGACCCAACCATTTTTTCCCCCAAACTGTTTAAAATGCTAAAAAAAAAAAGCTTCTTTGACACAAAATGAACAGTAAACTTATTTAAAGTTGGTAAATGGGCTTCCTTATAACAAGGCAAAGTACAACCCACCCAAATATACCATTAACGCTATACTAATTAATATGACGTCTCACCTAGGGATTGATTTGAGGATTATTTAACCCCTAGGTATATATTGTTTTTTTGACAAAGTGGTTCGTTTTCAATCCGAACTTCACAAAGTGTACTTCCATTCAATATCTGAAATTAAACTTATGGTTCATTCCATCCCCTCCCCCAGCACCAATCTTCAATTTTGAAGGGAGGAAATAAATGGGTCGCCCCAAGATCATAGCAAACAGCAAAATAGCACTGTTTCCCCTTGTTCTCATAATGGTTTCCCATTATTTTCACACAAAACTGAAAAGAAATCAAAGTGTCACGTTATATGTCAGTCCCCATCACTGCCTTTCCTTTCTCTTATTGGACAAAGCTCATGAGCTAATAGGAAAGAGTAACAAACAGAACAAACTGAAACACTACCAGACATCAGTAGAGACTAAGGCTTTGAAATGGGGTTAGGCGGGATGATAAAAAAAAAATAAAAGTTTGGAGTGGGAAGGTTAAGGGGGAGCAATCTGTAAAGAAGTTAAACAACATGTGAGGTTGTGCTCAAAGAGCAGTGTTTGTTTAATATATGTATATAGATATATCGTGCTGCATTACTTTCCTTTACAACAAAATGAAAAAGAACACAAACGATTAAAAAATTAAACAACAGCTGCACACTAGATAATGTGGAAATATAGTTATGGGGACACAGACATATGATCTGATATTTTGATTTATTTTCAGTTTTGTGCGAAAAGAATAGTAAAAACGATGAGAACAAGGGGAAACAGTGCTATTTTGCTGTTTGCTATGATATTGGGGCGACCCATTTATTTCCTCCCTTCAAAATTGAAGATTGGTGCTGGGGTAAAAGATGAAATGAATCATAAAGTTAAATTTCAGATATTGAATGGAAGTACACTTTGAAGTTCGGATCGAAAAAGAAACACTTCGTCTGAAAAACACTATATATACCTAGGGTGAAAATAATCCTCAACTCAATCCCCAAGTTAGACGTCATATTAGTACAGTGTGAATGGTATATTTGGGTGGGGAGGGGGATACTTCGTCTAGTTATAAGGAAACCCATTTCCCCACTTTAAATAAGTTTACTATTCATTTTGTATCAAAGAGTTTTTGTTTTTTTTAATATTTTGAACAGTTTTGAATTAAAAAAGAGTGGTTTTGCGGGGGAGAAAGGGATAGGGGGTGAACCTGACAAATCTATAAGCTCATGCCAGCTCACTTTAAACATATTCTTGTTTGTTTACTACTTTTTAGACCATCACGAGCAAGAGAACTTAGTGTTTAAATAAATAGAATCTAAAAAATATCATTTTTTTCCTACACAGTTTTATTCAAAAATTCAAAAAAATATGATCTCATGGAGATCTAATCCAAAAATTTATACAAACATAGATAAAATACACAAGAATTTTTGAGAATTTTTTCAAAAAAATTCATTATATGTTTTTCGAAAAATTTAAATTTGAAATTTAAATTTCATTTTTTGAAAAAGAAAATTTTTATCAAATTAGTCATGTTTCATATCCAATTAAGCGGCAACTAACGTACTTTAAAATGCCATTTATTAAATCGTTCTATCAATATTTGGTGCCGAGTTATGGTCCTTTTTATGTTCGCTTATCCATGAAAAAACGAGGGTTTTTACAAAGTTCAAAGTCTCATAAATGAAAAAATAATAGAGATAAAAATCCAAAAATTGAGTCTTTTAATTACCTCAAGGGGTACAATTGATGAGCCAAATGTGAAAGAAATACAAAAATGTAAGGTAAAATTTTTCCCAGATTTTGGATCACTTGACGTGGAATGACCCATAGATTCTTCGTTAAAAAACATGTTTACACTGAATAACAACTCAATTCTAACGCATCAGGCTTTTTTTTCACTAGTACAACAGCTACTAATCTGATTATTTCCTAGAAAAACATATTACTGATCTCATTCATAGCCAAGAATCAAGTCAATATGAAATAATGCACCCATTCGAAACAATCTCTAGTATATAATTAGCATTTTCTTCCCATTATTACAGATACCCGTCAAGCTTATTGTTACATCAATATGGTCAATGGAAAGTGTCGTAATCCTCTGGCTGTTCGCCTCACTAAAGTGGAGTGTTGCTGTGGAGTGAATATGGGTACTGGATGGGGTGACCAACCTTGTGAAACGTGCCCTCTGCCTGGATCTGGTAAGTGTTAATATCTTTTGCAATTTAAAACGAAAGAACTTGTATATCTGTATCAGACCGTTTTATGTTTTCAACGAAACAAGTATATACGTGAGTAATGCCTAAATCATTTGAATGATATTTCTGCACAGAGTGCTTCATATTGAAGTTCTTACGCTTTAGAAAGGCCAATTCAGATTTCTCAAAACTCTTTTGATTGGTAATATTTATTTGGTGAATTTTTAATGCAAAAATAAGCAGATTACCCAAACATGTAATCATTTGATTCAGTAGAGCAAAGATGTAAGTGGCTTTTTAAGTTACAGTAATATGCACCAAACCTAGTAGACTTTGTGAAATAATTCTAATCATGCGGTTAATCTACCAGGCTACAAATACCATCTTGACTAAAATACGGATAGGACATCTCCCTCAAATTTATCGCCCTTTCCGCATGGACATCCTCGCGACTCTATCCCCTCTGCTAACAGGCAAATCGCCACCATTCAAGGTAGAAGGGTTATGGTTTAAATTTTCACTGGCACATCTTCTTTGGCGACAAAGACTAATCTAAAACAGAATTATTCCGATACTGGGGGAAATCGCAAAAAGTCAAAAGAAAAAAAAACACACACAATGCAGTGAAAATCATTTAAACTTGCAAATATTGCACTCAACAGCTCAATCGCGATTGTCTGTCGTACAAATGGCGGGAGAGCACGCGGAATGTCTCATGGGGGGGGGGTTGAGAGATAGAGATAAACTTTGCGGCGGAAATATACTGTGCCCTAAAAAAAGACTAAAGTTTCGTTTGCCATTTGTACTAGTTATCTTTAAATTTTTAATTTTACCACTTAACCCTTTCGCTTCCGGGTGCTTCCATTTTTTTTTTAAATGGGTTAGTGAGTTTTTGAATTTTACCTATTTATTTTTTTTATTATTTATTTATTTATTTATTTATTTATTATTATTTATTTATTGCTTCATTTATTTATTTTCAAATTGCATTTATTTATTTTATTTTATTTTTTTGTTTAATATTAATTTTTAGATGAGCTGTTTGGTAACTTTCAAAAAACATTTCGAAAATTTCGTATAGTGCTGAGAGAATGTGTGCTATATTTTTTATAAATTAGATCCTTAACAAACTTAAAAGCGGATAAACACATAAAGCAAATTATTCAGTTCTATGATTATAAAAAACAATACAACTTTTAAACAATAAAGAAATTTTCCTCGATTCCTTCTGAGCGACGGTTATCATTATTATTATTTCAATAGCAGTGTGGTAACGTTTTACTCGTAAAAAATAGCTTTTTATCACGAAATTTAATTACAACAACTACAATAAAAACAAATTTATTTTAGTGAAAACAGAAGGGTATAACAAAACTCACCTTGACTTCTATTATAAAATCGCTCATGATGATGAATTTTCAAAAAACATTCTATAAAGTTACGTTACATTATTACATTTAAGACGAATTTTAATATTTTAGATGCCCACAATCAGTTGTGCAAAGCCAGTTCAACTCCTGATATTAATGAGTGTGATTTGCGACCTGATTTGTGCGAGAATGGACGCTGCATTAACACGCCGTCTTCTTACCGCTGCGAATGTAACAAGGGATACAGAGGAAGCAATAACGACAGAAAGTGCGTTGGTAAGTAGACAGTTCGGCTATCCTCGAAACAGTATATATTTTTGTTTCATTTTCTATAGTCTTTGTGAACCCATCTTATAAAAGGAGTAGCACATTATAGTATGAAACGCAAATGTTCATACAGTCAATATTTTTCAAATTTGAATTGAAGACCTAAGGGGATAAGGGATGGATCAATTTCTTAAAAACTTTCAAGAATAACAAAAACAGATTTTGAAATTCATTTTAAAAGATTTTGTCTCTTAGAATTTGTTTCTATAAAACACATTTTAATGTTGTTTTAATAAAAATATAATGTTGTTAATGTGTAATTATTTGTTACGTTTAGTGCATCCCATTCTAATTCCAAATTCATACAGGGTGTCCACTCCAATCGTGGACCAATAGCTAATTTCTAAACCGTTAGAGATAAGCATATAGTTTATTTGGGAAAAAATCTCCAAATTATGAAAAGAATTTTGGGTCTATTCAATGTTTTTCAAAAAATCAAATTTTGAAAGAGTTACGAAATTTAAATTTTTACTAGCTGCCAGGGCAGCTAGATTAGCTTCCTGCGGCATGTTGATGCATAAGTTCCCCCCTCTCTAACTTTTACCTCATTCTGAAGTTATATTATTTGATATAATTTAATGTTCATTCGATTTCAAGACAATACCACGCACGTGGCCCGGCGTTGCACGGGCACTTCGTGCCCTGAAAGTAGTGAGAAAAAAATTTAAAGAAACTACTCCCCGCCAAGGCGGCTCGCTTACAGGCGCTTCACGCCTTTACATTTTTCCTATATAAAAAAAATCATTCGAATTATTGAGATGCTTCACGCCTTCAAGATGGTGAGGAAAGTCAGTAAGTTCAGCTCGCTCAAAGGAAAAAAGCAGACATAGATACTCAGTTTTTAATATAAGTAGATGGCTCTTCAACAAATAAATGTTTCAAAATATTACCAGTAGCTAGCGATAAAAATTCTACGTAAGTGGCCCGCTTATGAGTTTCGTGTTTGATTTAGTTAAGCCTTCATTCAAAACTCTCATTATCATTGTTATCACTGTTTCATAGCAACGACGGTTTGCAAGAATGGATTTCATATTTAATCATTTATTAGGCTTAATCGCTTTAAACTTGACTACTTATTAATTGATATCTTTGCTAATTAAAATCGTATAATTATATCAATTGAAACTAATGAAGCCTGAAAAATTACCTATCTATCGGTACCTGGTTCGACTTTCAGGTCATTGGCGTTCAGGAGAAAGAAGCGTGACATAGAAAGATAGTTAGAAAGAAAGATAGAAAGATACTCAGTTTTTAATATAAGTAGATACAGCCCCCCAGTCCTATCAATCATATTTAGTAAAACATTCTTGACACTGTAACGTTTAAAACTAAAAAAAATCACTCTTCCACCACAAACATTGACCGAGTTATGACGTTTTGAAAAATCAAGATTTTGCATTGTTTCATGACATCATCGAGAGATCGCTTAAGGGACCGTATGCGAAATCCTTCAAAATCTTGATTTTTCAAAACGTCATAACTCGGTCAATTTTTGTCGTAGAAGAGTGTTTTTTTTTAGTTTTAAACGTTACAGTGTTAAGAATGTTTTAATAACTATGATTGATAGGACTGGGGAGCTGTATAAAAATTTAAATTTCGTAACTCTTTCAAAATTTGATTTTTTAAAAAACATTTAATAGACACAAAATTCCTTACATAATTTGAAGATTTTTTCCCAAATAAACTATATGCTTATCTCTAACGGTTTAGAAATTAGCTATTGGTCCACGATTGGAATGGACACCCTGTATAACAATCCAAAAGAAATTGTATTTTTGATAACAATCGGAATAATTTTTGGTTCTAATAAGAAAGACTTACGATTCTTGTAATAAATAACATTTAAGTTTCGGAATAAAATTAAAAAATGTTTTTTTTTCTTCATTTTCATCTGAAACTTTGCTGGTTACAACTTCTTTATACTTTCCTTACATAGCAAGAAGAGTATTATAATCGCAAAAAAAATTCACTCAAACTTCAGCATAAATTTTCATATAACTCCCGAATGATTTTTTTCAAATTCCCTCTAAGGAAAAGCAGTTTCAATTTTAAAAAATCATTATTCTTTTATAGTTTTGTTCTGCACAATGCGTGAAAATTTTTGAACTTATGCATTTTAGTTTTAATAATCGATCTATAGCTAAGATTAAACTCGAAAATATGAAAAGATATTTCTTTTGGTAATTTGTGTCAAATTGCAGAAAACTGCACGAGTAGCTTAAAAGACAAAAGAACTTGTAATAACTGATATCATTAGAAGAATCACGCATTCTAATTTTCAGAACTGTTTGTTTAATTCTTAGACATAGACGAATGCAAGAACTCTACGTTGTGCCAAAACGGAAGATGTATGAATACTATAGGAAGTTTCTCTTGTATCTGTCCACAAGGTTACGATTTGACTTCAGACAATACCAAATGCACAGGTAAGTGCCTGAAAGCGAAAATATTTCTTAAATGTCGCTGAATTCTAAAGAAATCATGAATGTATGTGTTTTTTGCCCCAGTTTCTGAAATCAACCAGGTATCACAAAAGAACATTCCTATCTTATTTTGTTGCAGTAATTGTTTTTCGTTTACTATTTACAAAAACTCGATAATTTAAGGGATAATTCGTTTTGAAGTTATTCCATCTGCATTTACCTTTAGGTAATAAAATAATCTATTTTAAAAACAAATATTTATTTTACAACTCAAATAGCATTTTTGTTTGCAACTAGTCTACGCGTAATAATAGTTTTTTTTTTTTTTTTAGTTTTAACTCCTTACCGAACTCTATTGTAAGAAATCTATGCTAGAAAAACCCCGTGGGGGGAGGGACTTGTTTTAATTTTATAAAGTATTTTACCTCATCGCAATAATTTTGGTTAGCTCTTTCATAGAGGTAATATCATTCAGCTTTTCATACAGGTAAATAATTAAATTATTTCTATTGAAAAATTTGACAAACAATAATTTTTAATTACGAAAAGCAATATGGGGTTGTTCATAAATGATAAAACGCTTGTTTTAAAAACATTTGACCACCCCCCCCCCTCCCTCTTCGTCAACCTTCACTTTACCGCCTCCTCTTGGTGCACTTCAATCTATAAAACACAATTTGTTATAGACAATCATTTTCTTTTTCAATTTACATTTGTGATTTCTTACCTCCCTTCTCTCGAATTTGTCACAAACTGGCACAATTTCCTTCTTCTAAACTCGACATCATTTGTGGATCACCCTTATCACCAATCATCACTTTATTTGAAACTGTATGATTGACAAGTTGAAAACTTACTTCCTATTTTACTACGATATATTTTCAGATCAAGACGAATGCTCTGTGACTGGCATGTGCGCAAATGGTGTTTGTGTCAATGGAGCCGGCTCTTTCACGTGTCGATGTCATCCTGGCTATACTTTATCTCCTACAGGACAATCATGCATTGGTACATACATTTTATTTTTCTCTATATTGTTTCTCTTTAAAGTACACGGTTTTAAACATTCAGAAAAATTTCAAGGTAAATACGATTGTAAAATAGGATGCTTACAGTACGAAAAAAGTTTTAAACAATTGAACAGGAAAAGTAAACGATTTGGACCAATAGGTAGGTACACTTTGTGGCATTCGAGTCAAAGCACTCAGGAGCTTTTTGCATTGTTTTTGTAAATTTCATAGTAAACATTTATTACTTTTTTTAATGTAATTGGAAGGTAGAATAAAATCTTATTTTCTAAAACATATCCTAATAGTGATAGATGACTCGAAAGCTACGCAACTGCTTTTTCGAGGCAAAAACCTCATCCACAGATTATAAAAAGTTTTAAAAATCTCCTTTACTGCATTTTAAAGGATGTTATTTATAATGTAATACATTTTATAGATAAAACCGGGAAAAAATGATCCCGAAACTTCATCGTAAGACTTTAAATTCAGGTAAATATCAATAAAGTTGTCGGTGGCTCAAAATTAAAATATGCCAACTTAGAGATATGTTGCATTTTAGAAATGTCTACAGCTATTCATGAATATTTGAAGGTAAAAAATATTTTGAAAAGTGAAATTCATCTACTTTATCAAAGCATGTTTTTGCGGAAAATAGAAAATTATATTTAAAAAAACTGCAAGAAGATAGACATGTATGATAACACTCGTTGAAGCGTTGGTGTGTTTAAGTAATATTAATAAAAAATAGGAAATTTCTGCTGCTCAACTGGAGAAAATAACCTTAACAATTGGCTTCGTAAGTCTGCAGAAAATGTCTTAAAGTTATTAATGATAATTGCAGGATGTTGCTAAAAATAAACTAAAAATAAACAAAACAATAAACTAAAAATAAAAATCTCAAATAATACAATAACAATTCACTCTAATATCAATAGTATATTTCAGAACCAATTCTTGAGGAATAAGTTCCAATCTTAAAAGAAAAAAAAAATGGTAAAGTTGTTTTATATGAGCAACGTATCTAGCCTCTCGTTTAAGTCAATTGCCACTCAATTAGCACACACAAAAAAAAAGAAAGTTATAAAGTGTATCCCATTTAATGAAATTCCAGTAAGTCACCTGACACTTCTTCAATGGACTCATGTGTTTTCGTTTTATTAAGACGAGCTTTAGAAAAACGGCATCTTCGAAGACTAAACAGACTTTGGAAAGTGCCTTTATCGGACAGCGTAACTTGACATGACGGTTCTAAGAAAAATGTCACTGTAATGGAAAGTTTTAGCTATAGCTATTGTTAAACACTGACTGTCGTATAAAAGAAATCGACGACGGAAGAAAATAATGCATTGGTCCAAAAAAAATGTAACTATAAAAAATCATTTCCATTAAAAGCAAACAACATTTTTATTCTACTTTTTAAGTTAATGAGTGTTAAGATTATCTGAGGAAAATTACCCATTTCTCCTCTTTAAGGTATCCGAACACTTTAAAATGTCCACTTTTAACAAAAATTTATAATTTATTGGGTTAAGCAATTGCGTAACTTTATAAAGCTTTTCAATGTTCGTCTCTTCATTCATTAGAAGCAAAGGTATTGGCCTGTGTATGTGCACAATATACGGTAAAAACACTGAATGTTTAAACTCCAAATGCGTTTTTCTCGAAATGAGTTTATGTCGAATTTCCTTTCTTCAAAAAGGATAACTTAAAATATTCTCTTTCAATTTTGATGCAATTTAGCCATCTTTGTCTATAGTCTGTTAACTAGGGAACACAAAAAAAAATGTTAATCCTAAAAAATATTTAATTAGCGATGGACAGTTTTTTCTAAATATAAATGCAATAAATTTTGCTAAAAAACCTGCAAAAAAAAGCCTGTATCAGTTCTGACTATTTTCATTTCTATCATGTACTTAACGCTTTTTGTATATGTCCTAGATGAGAGTCAGTAAGTTATTTTGGTGTGGCTATTATTCTAATAAGTTAAAAACTTTATTTCATAGCATTTTTGGAATTGTTCAAAAATTTCATTAAGAAAACGAAAAATCTACAATTTTCATCGAAAATTATGAAAGATTTTTTTATTTTTTTCATGTTCGTTTATTACTTTCTTTGCCAAAAATACTTTTGAAAATGTAATTAGAATGTTTCTGAAGAAGCGCTTCGAAGATATGTGAATACCTTAAACTTTTTTTTAAACATGGTATTTAGTTTCTTTTGCATATTTGTTGAATTTTGTGCAGCGTTTTCACAAAAAAAAAACAGTAAAAGCATAAGTTGAATAGTAAAATAAAAGTACCGCTATTCTGTCTTTTTAAATTTAATTTCTTGCGCTAACAGAATTACCGGTAACTTATACCGCAATCAAGTTTCTCTGCTTTTGTTATATTATGACAAAATAAACAACTTTACAAGATTTTTGACCAAGGCGACAAACCTTGTAAAATTGTTTACTTTGTCATAGTACAGCTAAAGCAAGGAAACTTGATTGCGTCAAAAGTTAACAGACACTTATGTCTGATAGGAAATAAATTTATGAGGCAGAATATTACATAATAAAGTTAATAACAAAATACTATGTTCCACTTCAAGAAAATTTTCAATTTGTGTAAAATTGAAGCTACTGTTTGGACGCCATTTTTGAAGTTGAGAAATTGCTCTTTTTAGATTGTAATATTTTATGCAAGATTATAAATAATAGAAATCTTGTGGCGTGAAGTACGAAGGGGCAGGTTTTAAACATTGAGAAATTTTATTTTGCTACATTAAAATTGCGCTGCATTAAATAAAATAATTTATTTATCGCTCAATTTCTGAAGCGACTCAAAGTTACTCTAAATGGCTGGGTAGCTCTGAATTAGGCTAATAATTTGTTTTAAATGGATTTAATAAATATTCTGTTTTATTTTTTATGCTCAGAACTAAAAATAAATTTAAAAATAAATAAATAAATAAATAAAACAGCTATATTGAGACCGGAACTAGACGACGTGTCAATAGCTATCATGGTCGTTTGCAAACATAATCTGGGAGCTTTCGAAACACATACATATTTTCATATTCTTTAGACTACTCTCCGAACTATATGCGAAAATAAAAAAATAAGTTTTTCCCAAGAGTTTTCAGCGTTGCCAAAGTATAATTAACAGCAGTCCAAAATAAATATCCTTAGATAATTTTTTAATTGAAAAGGAAAGGGGGCAAGTGACAGCTTTTACATCTACACAGCTATACTTGCATGAGTGCTTCTGAAGCTTTCACATTTCCTTAAGTGATTTTTCCAAGAATGAATATGGCCACGAATCAATTCAAAGCAGAATAACATGTGCAATAAAGTAAAGTTTTTAGAAAAAAGTTCATGCAATGTATTTATTGATTAAGAGATAACTTATTTTCTATACTAGTAGCCCGTATTTATACCACCTCTTGAAAAATCGTCAATTTAACTGTTTTTAGAATTATACAGTTTCAGAAAAAAAATCATGTTTTGGATAGTTCCTATCAAAGCATAAAGTTACAAGTTTTTCTTTAATCTTACGAATTGGGGTATTTTAAGTACCCAAAGTTATTGACAAAACCTAGATTTTTGCAGATACACTTCTGTGAAGACGTCTGAAAATTCAGCCGACGATTATGAATCACCACGCTTTGTCATAAATACTGTCGAATTATTGTGAATATTTTAAGCATAAGAAAGCACCACATTTGTTTTAAAATTATTCTCCAAAATATACTACTCTCGTTATTTTATTTAAATATAACATTCCATTTTATCTAAATGTGCATGAAGCAGAAATTCAATATGTACTCCCCACCCCCCTCCTTTTATGTTTCCTTTTTATATTTTGTTTATATTCTTCTAGAATGTGATTTATTCTATATAGCTATTATTCTATTATATCTTTCTCGGTTTAAAATTTCATGCTTATTTTGGTCTAAACAGAGAACAACATTTTCCACCCATTAGTGAAAATATTACATGAAATAAATAAGTTCAGTTTTAAGTTTTAAATTGCATCTTACTTTGAAACGTTTTAAGAAAATTGCACTCTGCGTTTAATATGTTTTGTATTATCTTAGTAACAAAGAATGCATATTTTGATAGCTGTTTTCATACATATCTGCTAAACTGCTCAGTAATAAAACATATAAGAACAAAAATATGAATATTTTCTTTTGTAACATGTTAAAATGTTTATGAGCAAAGTGCTGCACTAAAATTTATTACACTTTTATTATTATCTTCTATTATCTTATTAAGAATCTATGTCTCTTTTGAAAATTCTTCATAAATTATTCTTTAGAAATAAAAGACAATAATTATAACAGCTTTCATGGATGCTTTTGGTTTTTGTTAAGATAGTAGAGTGAGCCTTTTTCCTCTCAAAGTGTACCACTTAAAATTTTTATTACCTTCCTCTTCTCTTTTTCTTCCTTTTTTTTTATTCTAATTTTATCAAGGAAAAAGTGTGATCTTTCTAAGTTCTTTTATTTCAAAATTAATACCGCCTTTTACGCAGGAAGAACAATTTTAGTAGCTATAAAACTATTACTAAATTGCACGCTATGTCCAAATCATGTATCATGCTGTTATGTTTGAACTGTATCTGACAGTTTTTTGTAAAATATTTTTTTTAAAAAATAAAGAATTAGCTTTTTTTCTCTTTTGTATGGTTTACATTATAGTAAAATTAAAACATGATTTCTTTAAAATTATTGTTGTAGTCCTCTATTTTGAGTTTAATTCATATTTTATAGACAAATATTCATTGCTAAGTCCGTTTTTAGAGATGACATAATTTTTATTCGAAATGTAAATATATTTTTCGCTTCATTTTTGCATGTTATCGCATTTTATGTAGCTCATATTAAATCATTTTAGTTCTTATTTAGGTATTAGCTTAATGCATCAATTTTAAAAACAGCTAGCTCAAATACTTTAGCGTATCAATGTTTGACAACATCATCAATAACCAAATTTCTAAGTAAGAAAAAATAGACAGCTGCATAGGTCGAAATTTTAAAGGGCGGGGAATTTTACTACTTAAGAATTTACCTTATTACATTTGAATCCAAAATAGATTTTGTGCAGCTTTAACAAAATTTTTAATTCACACTTGTTTTCCACCCTTACAGCATAATGCTTATTTTCTCTCAAGTCATAAAAATAACATATTTTCTAATGGTTACAAATCAAGCACCATCGTCACCAAACTTAAAATTGTTCCTCTCACCATCATAATAAATACTAATAAATTAATTGCTAAAAACGTCCACATCTTTGCATCTGCTAGATTTTGCAATTTTCGGGAAACATCTTTTAGAATTCAGATGATCATAAGTCTAAGAAGGTTTACTTCTTCTTGGAGCCTTCTACGTTTTATTATAAATGTAATGGTGATTGTGTGAATGTTTCCTTTATTGTAACCAATGAAAATGAAGCAAACAATAAGTATCAAAACAAACAACAAATGTCCGTTATTCTGAACAAGAAAACGTGTTCTCCTGCCGTGCAACTAAACAAAACTTTCGAATCTTTCAATATTTCCATCAAGACATACCGCATCCAATGGTAGTTAAAACAATTCTTTTAAAAAAATACGTTTAAAAAGATAAAAATTAAATTAAAAGAGCTAAATAGTTAACAGATTAATAACATTCTTTTTTAAGTTAAACTAAAACAAAACTCTTTAAATTTTATTGGATATTTTCTGCTTTGAAATTCATGTTTCTTACCCATTTAGATATTGATGAGTGCAAGGAAAACGATCGAATATGTTTGCGAGGACGATGCGAAAATCAACCTGGAAGTTATAAATGTATCTGTCAAGATGGATTTGTCGTTTCGCCCGAAGGAGACTTCTGTTTAGGTAAGACTCAGAAATAAATATTTACGCTGACATCTTCGTATTAGAAATTTCTAACTTTCCCTCCATATCAGTTTTTCCCTTGCTTCTTTTTTAGTTTTAGGCATGCGTATGCATTAGTAGGAATAAATAAATGCCCCACTCCGATTCTCCCGCAACCAAGTTCAAATTGATATGACATTTAAAACAACCAGTTAAAACTAGATTTGAATTGTTGGACGCTGAATTTCTTAGCTGTATGACTTTTCGAAATCTTCAAAAAAAAATTTCTTTCTTTTCGGATATATATAGATTAACGCCAATCTCCGAAAAAAAAAATTAAAAGAAACGCATTGCACGCACACACAGTTCGAACAATACAAAACGCACCCCCCTCCCCCTTTATTTAATCATAATATGTATTACAATTTGAATAAAACGAAACTTCATCTCCTCTGCTAGCGAAAGATAGAAGAATTTTATTAAAATTCGCAATACAATTTGAATAAAAAGAAAATTTCGTTTTCTATCCCTGTATATTAAAAGAATGTTATAAATATTCTCTTTAGTTTTTACAAAATAAGAATCCCGCTTCTCCTTAGAGAAAAACGAATTTGATCAAAGTAAGAGCGCTTTACAATCGGAACAACGAAATAGGGAAGCTTCAACATATTAAATATTCCTACTTTGACTACTAGATATTGTTCAGACGTTAAATGTAAAAATATACCATCGCCGAATTTTAAACTGCAATGATTGATTTTTAATGAATTTTTAGAAAACCTACGAGCAAAAAAAGCGCTCCTTGAAAACGAAACCAGGCACGTTGGATGACTGTGGTTTTAAGCTGTTCACACACAAAATTGTGCTGTAACTTTACGAGTTTTTCATTGCGGAGTTTTTTTTTCTTCCGTTATCAATTAGTTTAAGTCTATTAATTCACTATAGAGATTAGATTCGTCAAAGGATAATCCAATAACCTGCCACGAGTGTTAGTGATGATGGTTTTTGAACTTTTTGCGGTGGAAACCATATTTAAAATTTTAGCGAGGCATTATTTGGCGACTTTTACCTTTTCCGGCAGCACTCTGGAACAGCCTGATATAATAAAATGCAACGTTTCTTGACAACAACATCGTGACGTCAGCGTGACGTTTGCGTGATGTTGGCCTATGAAAAACGAGCTAGATAAAACGTCACAGCCTACTTAGCGAATTAGAGAAGATCGCTGACTGCTTGTGAGCTCTTATTGGCTCGCCCGTAGTGACGTTCATTGTCAAGTTAAGTTGCATTCTAGTATAGCACGAAACATCGGTTTCTTTTCGGGCCAATAAGCAGTTTCTCACTCCAGCCTTGGCGCTCTGGCGAAAAATCAATCAGACATCTGACGTCACTGTCGCTTAAACTTTAAAAAGTATTTTTAAAAAAACTACTTGTCGAATCAGATTTTTTTTTTTTTTTTTTCGTTTATGATGATCCATGTACGTTAACTTTAAATGCTGCATTAACATGTAACATAATCAGCTAAATAAATATATCGAGTCATTGATAAATGTTGAAAGCTTCATTAAAATGCACAATTATAGAAAGAGGAATATTTTTATGGTTCAAAAACTTGGCGACAAATGAAAAAAGGAAAAACTGCCAAAATCTCAGTAATTGAAATACTGTCGTCCCCGCTTAATCGGGTAACGGATAAACAAACACCCCGCTAATACGAATAAAATATTCTGGAACCGAATATTTCTTTGCCATATACGCAGCGTTAAAGATCCCCGCTTAATCGAATAATATTTCATGGAACCGACAGTATTCGTTTAAGCGGGGCCGACAGTATTTTCGTTTCGTTTCGTTTCGTTTGGGGCTATATGCCCAGGTTTTTGATGAGGACTACAATCTAGTGTCTTGCCTCCATTACACATGATTTTTATTACATATATCTTGTACAGACAATGTATGGAAGAGTTACATCACAAAGGAAGGAAAGTACATCCGGAGCGAGGGTGGGAGTCGAACCCACCGTCTCAGAGTTATCAGCTACACGCTTTAGACCGCTCGGCCACTGAGACCCCGACAGTATTTTCAAAAGCATTACTGAGAGAATTCACCACGTATTTTTCGGGACATTGGTGCCACGATCGTTTCAGAAGTTTCATTATGTAAAAAAAAAAAATATCCGCCAAACAAATTTTTTACGATCGAAAATCAGCAAAAGTTTGGAGGAAACTATAGTTCCAAACGGATGGATAACTTTTTTTTTTTTTTTTGCTATCTAAATGCAAGGAAGACACAGCAAAATTTTCGAAACAATAAACCAAAAAAGCGTGGCTCCTTTTTTAATATTTTTGTTAGATATTAAATATTGCCAAAAATGAAAACAACGATGGTAAATTTCTTGCCTAGGGTCAGGTGGGGGAAAGTGGGTCTAAAATCGAGCTTTTTTTAGGAACGGTCCCAAAATCTCATAATTAAATTCATTTCAAGGAAACTTTTGGCGCATTTTACATACATTGGGTTCATTTATGAAGCAAAACCATTTTATTTTGTTTGATTATTTTCTCTCAGTGATAAATTTGAATCGTTTATTTCGAAAAGGTAACAGCTCTATTTTGATCCCCTCTGTCTCTTTAGAAAATTAAACAGCGCACGGTTATATTTTTCAATGTCATAATCAATGGTTATTTGGTAAATCATTGCAGTAATTGTGTACTTAACCAAAGGCATTTTTTCGTTGATTAGGACATTCAAAAATATAACCGTGCGCTGTTTAATTTTCTAAAGAGACAGAGGAGATCAAAATAGAGATGTTACCTTTTCGAAATAAACGATTCATTTAAAGTATCATGTGTTGATAGCTGCTCCCCCCCCCCCCCCTAAATGACGGGCCTGCAACAATGTTAATCCTCTCTCCTCAAAGAAAAAAATATATCCATTAAAATATTTAACCTTTAAGGACTAACTGCTTGAAAAACTACAAAAAAAAATCCCGATGATCATGTACATGAGCACCGACAGGTTGCTGCACGTTCAAATTAACTTGAAAAAAATAAAATTAATTTTAAACAGCTTTGTACCTCGTAAGCTACGGCAGCAAACAGCAGTTTCTTATTTACTCCGCTAGAGGCCGCTAAAAGTTTGTGAATCGTTTTTCTCAAAGGCTCTTCATTCATTCAATCAATCAATATCACTTTGTAAGCGGAAAATTCAAGTTTGTTTTGTTCCTCCTTGGTTTTGTTTTTCAAGTTTTAATATTGAATTTTTGGACTTACACATGCGATATATTTCAAATAATTGAATAGATTCCATGTAATTATTATAAATATCTCTTGATTTGTAACCTAATTGCCTTTGTTTCAAACCATCATATTGCTTTGCTAAGCATTTATGAAACCTTTGCTTTTATTGAGTTGGACAAGCTCTGTTAATACAAATAACAAATGGACTTATGACCTCTGCAAAAAATTTAGCAATCATTTTGAAGCATTTATCCCAATAATGCGGCATTTTGTGAAATCTGCATGTTTCATATCCACAGTGTGTCGATTTGGAATAAGCGCTATATTGTTTGATTCATTTGCTTCACATTGTTTTTGACCTTGTTCTGTCCTTTTTTATGGAGTGAAACCATTTTAGTCATACAATTATTTTAATAGATAGAAATGAATGTGAAGAGAAAGGAATGTGCAGACATGGGATCTGTGTTAATGGTGATGGAAGTTTCAAATGTATATGCGACCCAGGATATAAAATTTCCCCTGATGGACATTTTTGCATTGGTAAGCAATTTTATACGAAATTTTTAATAATTATTGGTGTTATACTCTGCAAAACATTCACAAAAGTCATTTGTGAAACTTAGTCCAACTTTGTTTCAATAACAAAAGCAATTAAAAATAAAAAATAAAAATTTAAAGTTTTAGTCTAAAAAGCATGAAGTAATTTGTGTGCGCTTTTCATTCTAAGTTAATGACCAAGTTTTATCATTAATTCAAGCTAAAAATAGGGTTTTTTGGAAGGTATATGACATATTTTCTGCAAATGCCTGAAAGCCATTAATAAGGGTGTCTTCTATCATGTCTCTCTTAAGCTTTTTTAAAGTTTAACATTTAAACTAAGTTGTTCCAATAGATGATACTCATGGGTCTCATACAAAGGCAGTTCCTGTACAAAAAAAAAAGTCAAATTAGATGCATGGGAAAGGGTTTAGCAGCACCCCAGAAGCTGATTTTTTTTTTTTTTTTATTATTATTATTATTATTTAAGTAACTATGGACCATCTCTAAAAAATTCAGGGCATGGCCTCAGTTGAATGGCTATAGAATACTCATTCCTATTCAAAGTTCCACTTAATTTTTTATGAAATAATAACATGAGATACATAGTTAAAGCTGATTCTTCTTTTTTTTCAACACTTTAATCTGTCAATACTATCATTTTTCTATAGATCAGTGATTTTTAACTGAAAATATTTGAGGGTCTATGCCTCTTTACTTTTAAATGTGGAGTGTCCCTTATCAGGGTTGTTTGATTTCGTCCGGGGCGGGAAAAACCTGGAAAAAACCGCCCCGGACAAAATAGTATTTCGTCCATTTTGTCCACTTTAAAGAAAATGACAGTTCTTGATTAAAAAATCCAAAGTTTAAAGGTAATGTCTTAAAATATTGATTTTTTCAATGAGGTAATAGTTTTATTATCAAAATTAGCACACATAATTATGTATACCAGCAAATATGTAATGAACAACAGATATGATAAAAATATAGTATCTGTATAAAATAAATGAATATTAACGATAAGATTTAATGCTTATGAGAGCACACATCAGCAGTAAATAATTTTAAGATGTTTATTTGTTGTGAAGGAGTTTCACTGCCAACAATAAAAGTGTATATAAAACATAAAAGTAGAAATAAAAATTTCAAAAGGTTTGAGTCTCAAAATATTAAAAACCCTATGAAGTAAACATTATTTGATGTCAAGAAAGAAAATTTAGCCATGAAATGAAATATGTTCCTGTAATAACATTACTATATCCATAAAACAATGCTGTGTACATAAATATTTTACAATGGGGCAATATTCATTAAATCCTCAAAAAATATAACGTAAAATGACCAAGTGAATCAAAATTAAACAATATTTCTTGTAGCATCTAATGTATTTTCAAGTACAATGATATACATTTATATGTGAATTGAATTCAAACAAAATTTAACCATAGAATTTATGAGAAAATATCATATAAAGTTTACTTTTTAAGGTATTTTATTGCGTTAATAAATATCTAAGGTGACAGAATACTCTTTAATTTCTTTTTAAAAATATGTATTAAAGAAAACACTTTTTTTTTCTATTTGTCTACTCTATAATAATGTAATTACACTCAATAGTTTATTCACTATATTAAATTTTATTTCTTTCAACTAAAATTAGTTAAAAATCAATGGGTTAATTGATATTCTTTTTTTTTATGGTACTATCATTCTATTTTGGGAAATAGGTAATGCAAGGGAGATACTAATTGTACATCATAACATTTTTATACATCAAACTTATGAAAAAAGTTTTTATTTATTTTTTTTTTTTTTTTTTTTATTTCTTCCATTTTGTCCATTTCGTTCATTTCTTCCGGCGTCCCGGACTTTTTGCAAAAAAGTGGACGAAATGACAACCCTGTCCCTTATTGACCCTATACGAGCTGTCTATGATCTCATGACACCCACATCAAATGACTGGAGTTAAAACAGCCAACAATTTTAATTTATCATTAGATTATATACATATTTTATGTAAATATATGCAGCAATCAAATGCTATATCAAAGCTTGTCGTAAGCTTTTTCATTTATGCTTTTGCAAATATTTAACTATTTTCATTGACTAAATCAAAAGTTCAGTCATTTGATTCATCATCTTTCAAAACCTATATTTAGCTACATATTTTTGTTAAGTGTTGATAATTCCATGTCATAGCTTTATCAAAAATTATGAATCTGATTGTAAAAATAAATTTCTAACTGACGAATGTTAAGTGCTGGGAGATATGTTAGATTTTATGTGCATCTAATTATATTTTACTTTTAATGTAAAGAAAATAATGAACATATTTCTTCTTTAATTGAAGGAAAATTCTGTTAAAAAATGTAGCTTCTTGTACTGTAAAAATTATTTGTTATTTTCTTGTGTTATTTTCTAATTGTATATTCTAATTTATTTTTAATTCTTTTTTAGACATAAATGAATGCACTGAAACTCCTGATGCATGTGTAAATGGCAGATGTGAAAATACTGATGGTAGCTTCAGATGTATTTGCATAGATGGTTTCACAATGGGACAAAATGGAAGAATTTGCCAAGGTTTGTAATTAAAGATTTATCAAATTACTGCAAAATGACAGATAACAATTTTAAATATATTCCCTGGATGCATATTATGTTGTAAATTCATGCATGTTCCTTATAAAATAAGTTCTTTCCTCCTTTACCATTAAGGATCCAGCAAACAAGTTATTGAAATTACACTTTTACCACTATCAAAATGTTACCATCATTTTAAGTAATTTCTGGACATGAACATCACTGAAAAAATTTTTCACCTCAAAATGAACATTTTCATGGCCTGGATGTTGTAATTTGAATATCAAAAATGGATTTAAACAAAGAAATAAAATATTTGTAAATGTGTGCAGCATACTTGTTTGTCCTAAATAATTACATTGAGAGAGAAATAATTGATACTTTGACTTGATTGTAAGTTGTTAGCATAAAAGTAAAAAGCAGGGGCCGCGCTAAGCGTTCGCCACCTCACCAAATGCTATAAAATAGAAAATTCGGCGAAAAAAATTCTGATTTGGCTAAAGTATTGGCGAATGGAAAATTGTCAGAAATTTTCACTTGGGGGAAAAATACACTTAATTACATTAAAAAAACAAACAATTAAAATTCTTTGATTAAAACTCTCGAAGTTTGGCTAAGACTTTTGAAATTTGGCTTATTTACTGGCTAACAACTTAAAATCCTTAGCGCGGTCCCTGAAAAAGCTAACTTTGTACTGGATTGTTGTATGTGTATTTATGATCTAACTTGAGAGGTGACGGAGACAGACAAATTTTCATGAACAAAATCTAGAGTTTTATTTTTACAAAAACCCTTAAGCACGTATTCGTGCATCCAGAAAACAGAAAATGAAATATACTTATTATACATAGAAGATGTTGCCGAAATCCAGTCCCCAGTGGAATTCAAAACCAGCTGAATCAAATTTATATGTTGTTTTCTTGTTGGTGGTAGTCATGACGAAACATCGCAGCAACGAAGACTTAAAACATCTCACGCCGCACACAGCAACAAGTCAAGTGAGCTCCAGCCAGCAAGCCGCCAATCTTCAATCCTCGCTTCTGCTTTTTTGCGCATCAGTCCACACGAGTTTATATGGTTCCACATGCTCATTTGCATAATCATGGGCATGCTGAATTTACATACACTTGGAAAAAATAATTGCATTAGTGAATTACGAATCAAAATGTGGTATGTAAATGCTGTTAGAATAAGTGTTGTAATTTATTATTATTTTTTTTAAACTAACCACAGCCAGACCACCGGGGATAAACTTAAACATATATTTTTTCCGAGTCCTGGAGTAACAAGAACATGATGTTTGCTAACATAAGTTATAGTGTATTATGTATTATTTTACAGACACACATAGAGATTATTGTTTCTCCAGTTATAAGAATGCGGAATGCTCAAATCCCTCTTCAATGGCTGTGACTAAATCTGCTTGTTGTTGCGCCAATCGAGGAGCAATGACGCCTGCATGGGGAAATCCTTGTGTGCCTTGCCCTGCATTAGGATCGAAAGAATTTCTTCAACTCTGCCCACGGGGTCCAGGCTCTGGTCAAGTTGATGGTTAGTGAAAACATTGCTAATTTGTGAATATAACTATTCTTAGAAATAGTAAAATTTAGGAGTTTCGAGATAATTTCAACTCCATTAGGGTATTGTTCTTTTTTTCTTTAAATTTTGAAGGTTTTATAGTAAACTCCCAATTATCCACGGAATAGGGTGGCACAGTAGCCGCTAATAAGCAAACACCGCTCACAATCAAACAATAGACAAAACAGGATATTAATGTATGCAATAGCTAAAAAAAAGTCAACAACATAGCACATGCATTTAAATTAAAGCAAAAATTGTCAACATTAAATGTGAAAAATGTCTTGAAAAGTTTAAAAAGGATCAATAGCACACTTTAATTTTTTTTGCACTCAGTAAATCATCAGTGAAAAAAAAGAAAATTAAAGTGAAAGATCGGCGGATATTTTAACCACCAATATCGGGAATTTACTGTAGTTTGCACCTAACTTGAAGAAAAATCTTTTCTGTTTCTTGTATTAACAAAATTTTAATATGTTGTTTTAGACTAAATAATTTTATCATAGTTGTTTATCTTTTGCTGCCTCTTAATTTTCAGCTGATTTCATTTTATATGGATTATTATCTTTAATATTACTATGTTTTGAATTGCTCAATTCTTTATTTATAGATATCAATGAATGTGTAGTGTTTCCAAATATTTGTCCTAATGGTGCTTGTGAAAACCTGAAAGGTAGCTATCGTTGCATTTGTAACCCTGGATATCAAGTTGATACAACTGGAAAAATATGTTCAGGTATTTTTATTATTTTTTTAATTCTCAATAAATATTTCAAACCGAAAGTTATCACATTTAGTTGAGTTAAGACATTGAAATTGCATATTAAATATGTAAAATGTAGTATAAAATACAATAAAACTCTATTAAATAATATTTTAGAAACATTTAATTCCTGAAGTTGTTTTTCATGTTTTTGTTTTGTTATAGATATCAATGAATGTGCTGTAAATTTATTGTTATGTGATAAAGGACAATGTAGAAATACACCTGGTAGTTTTCAATGTACTTGCCCAACTGGATTCCGCCATAATGTATTGACAAATACGTGCGATGGTATGTACGAGTTTCATAAACTTTTTTGACTTCATATTCATTTATTAAGTTATTCACAAAAATATTTATGTGTGCATTTCAGTGTTTATAAATGTTTTTGAATAAAATTACCAAAATACTTTGTTCTTCTATAAGTAGAATACAGTCATGACAAAGAGAATCATCAGCTATTAAGTATTTAAGATACTAAATACAAAACATTTGAATTGAGAAAGTGGGAAAACTTGAAAACCTTCAACTTAATTTCGTGTTTTGGCTGGTAAAGTGTCAAATTTGTTACGAAAATTTATTTTTTGTGTTTGTTTTAGCATTTTGTTTGGACTTAAAAGGAATTGTAACATGGAAAAAAGGATTTGTAACATGGGAAAAATGCATCTTACTAGAAAAAATATATATTTTTTAAATTTCATATCTTTTCAATAACGTTCTAATATTAATTCATTCATTATCTGTAAAGGTAATAATATATTACTTTTATCTAATACCTACTTGAGAAATACTGAGTTTAAGTTTAACTGCAGATACAAAGTTCATAGTTCACTTTTGGTTGCATTTATAAAAGTATTTATACAAGAAGAACAATCACATCTTTTTGACAAGATTTTGCTGGAAATTAATTTTAAAAGACTCTTTTATAATTTAAAAAAACACATGGAAAATATCTTTTAGCACCTTTTATGCATGAATTTAGATTTGTTTTCCTGTCTATGACAGTGAAATACTTCTATTTTTTAAAGTTTGCATAGAATAAAGCATGAAAAGAGAAGTCGTTGTGCTTATCTTCCACACAAAAATTGCATGTATTAAGTTAAGTTATTCGCTTTGTGCACGGATTTCCATTATATACCTTTTATGTTCCAAAACATTATGCTTGTGTATCATTATCTTTTAATCTGAGCTTATTTATTAAAGAGCATTAACTCTTTTTTTTGCATCATACAACGTTTTAAAATATCTTTTATTAGTTTAAGAAATGATAGGTTTACGAGCAACTTATTTACTTGATTACTCAAGTTTATCGCGAAGAAAAGAACTTTTAAAAATCACAAGAATCATTGACAAAGTTCCATTTGGGAAACTTGCATATTGAATTCAGTATTTTCCTTTTTGTTTTAGAGATCTTAAGTAATTGTACTTTTTGTATTTTTTCATAGGTGCTTCATTATATTTTGCTGCTGCTCATAATAATAAGTGTTTTGTTTGTGCTTATATCTTTGATTCTTTCGCCATTTGGTGAACTAATCATACATTCTTATATTTTCACGGGTTTACTTAACTTTTCTAAAAAATATTTTCCCTTAACTTATAGATATTGATGAATGCAAAGAAAGAGGCAAAGAAATTTGCATAGGTGGATCTTGCTTTAACACCCCAGGAAGTTATCAGTGTGAATGTGAACCTGGATCTGCTCTTGACGGCTCAAGAAATATTTGTGTTGGTATGTACTTTAAATTTACAACATACTATGTAAATTCTTTCAGGTGTAAACATAACGTTATTGAAATTGAAAAGTGGAGGACAGTTTGAGTTAATGTTAAAAAATCTCCCCTGACAAATACATGTCAGTCTCATGAGATATTATGGTTTTATATTTGAAAGCCTTGTAAAATATGTTGTTCAAAAAAACAACTTTGCAAAAAACTCTTCAGATTTATATAGTATAGTATCATTTAGGCATCTGTTGATTATACGTCATTTACATTTCGGGATCATTTTGCCACATTTTATTATGGCACATATTTGTGTTTAAAAATAATGAACTATAAAACAGAAGATGGTGTTTCATTGTTTTAATTATTTCCTAATATTTTACAACTTAAGTGATTTTTTTCTTTTTCAATGATGTGACTATATTTATTACTGTAATAGCCATTCAATTATGTTCTTTTTTTTCTTATATTGTCAAGATTAGCATAATTGAGCTCTTAATTTCATTACTAAGCAGTTTTTTTTTTTTTTTCACACAAAGGTTTTTCTGCTGTATATTTTTCTATCTTTGCTTAGCTGTTTTTCTTTTCTTCTGTTTTTTTTTCTTCAAGTACAATTTGTTTGTAATTATTTACACATTAATTTTTAGACAATAGAAAAGGCTCTTGTTGGATGAGCGTGAAAGGTGGTCGATGTGAAAATGATATTAAGTTTCCCATGCTGAAATCTGAATGCTGTGGCTCTGTAGGCAAAGCCTGGGGTAGTCCATGTCAACTTTGTGCAGAAATAGGTAAATGACTTGAGTTTACTAAATTCAAAAGTTAAATTTTAAAGGGTGCTTAGAAAGTGTTTAATGCTTAATTTTATCATAAGGTGTGAAGAAATGCTTAATTTTTATTGTTCTTGATATTTTGGGCACTAGCAATTAATTTTTATGCTGTTCCTTCTACAATTCGATAATTGTTTTGATTTGATCTTCCCAGTGCTATATTGCATTTAGATGGTTATTTAAACCTCTCATTGATTTATCTTTTTGATTAGTTTTTTCTTTTCCTATATACTGTCAAGGAAATATTGTAAAGCTCAAAAACAAATTTCCTAAAAAATGTTTTGCCTTTCTGAAAACTCATTTTGAATAACCTTTGATTTGTTTTAAACATTTGAAAAAAAATTATTAATTTTTCTTAATAGAAGATCATTGTTCACTTTTAAGGCAGACTCACTTATTTCATTATGAGTTTTAAGAATGTTTGATGTACCTATACTTTTATATTTATTTAATCGTATCATTTATTAGAAACTTATTTTATGACTTTATTATTTTTTGTAACATGTTTTCCAGAACGTCAGTGTCCGAAGGGTTTTGCTATGTTAGATGGATCAACATGTACAGGTTTGTGCAATTATTTTTTTTAAATATATTTTTATCAAACACCATTTTGTTTGATACTTAATTAAAAAAACTCTAAATCTCTAAAATATCTTATCTGCATGCAAGTGCTTATTTAAACATAGTGAGTATTATAAACCTAGTGCTTATTTAAACGTAATAAAGTACTTAAAGTTTTGTTTTTGAAACCTCATCTCAGCATCCAAATATATTAATATGTATGCAAAATATCAAAAGCCGTATTATTTTAAGGCAGTTTCTAAAACTAAACTCAGTAGCTCAGCAGCCCATGGGGGCCAAGGCATGCTGTGCCCATCTCAGTTAACAAGACCGAGGGCTCTAGGTTGCAGGGCAGATGGTCCGGTTAAGTGGTCAGCCGAAGGTGGAATCCCCTGGGTTTAGTTCCCAAACGAGCTCGGTACTCATCGATCCCTTAAAGAGATGAAAGGCCAATCCTATCATGCCTAAGATAATAAGGGCCTGGATAATTCCTTGATTGCAAGGGGACATAAATACTTTTTTCCCCACTAGATTTCAAAATATATTTTAATTCATCAAAAACAAAGAGAGAGAGAGACGGAGAAAGTTTTCTTTTTTGTATGTGTCCTTTGTTGCTGATTTCAGGAAAATAGTTTTCTTAAACTAGAAACAATAAACAAAGTTCTGTTTACAAAAAACAATGTTTTTATAATGTACTTATACACAACGGGACTTTTATGCTGTTAACATTAAACAACTGATAACATTAACATTGACCACATAAAGTAACATCCACTGTACTTTTGAGTTTATTTCAATGTAAATTCTTAATCCTATACTTGCTTTCGTTGAATGACTTCTAATGATGTAGTATTTCCTTTGTGCAGGGGTGATTGTGTTCCGGTATTTTACCGGAATTCCGGTATTTTCATGATCGATTCTGGTATTTTCATGTTCGAAAATACCGGAAATAAAATATTTTTAATTGTGCTTTTATATTCCCACCTCCGGTATTTTTTTTACTTTTTCAAATTTTCGGTGATTATACCGATAACTATTAATAATATTAATCGAACAGAAATGTTAAGATGCCGTTCTAATTGTTTTTTTAACTTTAATAAATTATTCTATTTGCATCTTTTTGATTTAGATGCCTTCAGTTTGAAAAATTCAATTGGTTTGCATCCGATATAAGAATCAAATTCTTCTCATTTTTGATGCTTATTAACCTTAATTAGGAGACAAATAAATGAAATATATTTTTATTTGTATTAAAAAATCGCAAATTCCAAATTTTCGAGCGAAGTTCTATGTCCTTTGTGAAATAAAAACGTCAAAAAGTTAAGATTTGAAGCTCTGATTTAATTTTCTTTTTGCTTCAATTATATGAGTATGAACAGTAAAAGTAATAAGTTTATCGTAGAGCTTTTGATTGTAAATCTGTAGTAAGTTTATTTGAATTCTTTTATATGCCAATTTCATACTTTTAACTCCCCACCCCCCTCCACATACACCCATTTTTTCTTTAAAACTTTCAGGTATTTTTTCACGAACTCACAATCACCCCTGTTTGTGTTTATTAGGGATGCACCGAGTACTCGGTAAATATTCGGTACTCGGCCAATTTGCCGAATACTCGGTACTCGGCCAAATTTGGATCAGGTACTCGGCCGATACCGAGTAGTTGTAGAAAATTGAATAGTTCAAGACACATTTTTCAATAATTAAAAATATGCAAATATATATATAATGCAATCATTTTATTATGGATATACTGCCATCTAGTGAGAAATTTTCAAGTTAATTTTGAAAATATTGAAGTTTGTAATGCTTCAATAGAGAGATGTAATGCTTTTCAATCCAAAAAAATTATTCAAGTTTAGAGAATTAGAACTAATCAATAATAGATTAATATAATTCCAATTTAATTGATACTTTATATTTATTCATTTAATGTCAGGGGCCGCGCTAAGCGTTCGCCACCTCGCCAAATGCTATAAAATAGAAAATTCGGCGAAAAAAATTCTGATTTGGCTAAAATATTGGTGAATGGAAAATTGTCAGAAATTTTCACTTGGGGGAAAAATACACTTATTACATTAAAAAAGCAAACAATTAAAATTCTTTGATTAAAACTCTCGAAGTTTGGCTAAGACTTTTGAAATTTGGCTTATATACTGGCTAACAACTTAAAATCCTTAGCGCGGTCCCTGAATGTAGTTTCATTTTAAAAATAACTTTTTTCTAAAATTTTTGACAAAATAAATAAAATATTTTAAAGAATGCATAAGTTAAATTCAGTGGGATTTTTGTTCTAAGAACTATCATATAGAGGAAAATTCCAATGATCAGTTCATATGTCAGGGTTCGAATTTACTGCTGGTCCATTGGTTCCAAACTCGCCTCGAATCACCATAAAAATAATAAACAATCAAGGACCACCATTTTTTTAAGAAAAAAAAATGTGGCTAATGATTTAAGGTGGACCAGTGATGTTGTCTGTGAACCAGTATATATTACTGTTCACTGGTCGAGAAGACCAGTAAAATTTTGTAATGATTTCTAATCCTGTACCGCTGTATGTCAATGATTTTTTAAAAAACAATTGGTACTCGGCAACTCGGTACTCGGCGGCCGAGTAGTGAAAGGCCG
>JAXGGA010003392.1:0-30000 GCA_038373865.1 Uloborus plumipes
TGTAGATATAGAAACTCAAAAGCATAAGCGTAGCGTCAGAAGGGGGACACGTGCCGTCCTCCCTCAACTTGCTGGACTCTTTTTAAACCTAAAGTTTTTGGAAATCAACACGAAATCATAGCCAGAATATCATGCATTTATAGCTTTTTTTTTTCGTTTATTTCATCTTAGTAGAATTGCCACTTGTATGGGATGGGGGGAGGGACACACACACAGGCCCTCCGTCAAAAATTTCAATGTTTGACACCTGAATGTTTCCAATATTATGACAAAAATCGTCAAAAAGAATGCTTCCGTTTATATTACCCACAGCCAGAATTACCGTCTGGAAGAGTGGTCAAAAGAGTCCTTAGAATAGCCAATAATGTTAAATGCGATGCCTCTGAGGGATGCTCAATGCTTTGCTCATGCTCATCCCCTCGCTGTGCCAGATTTTATCTTGACCTGCTCCGTGTTTTTTGCGTTACTAAAATAATAATTTTAGAAGTGTCAGGGTTCTTACGCTCCGCCCAAACTCCTCCAATACTCCTTCATTTAAGTTTTTTTTTTTTTTTGCAGGGTCCTTCAAACTCATGCATTTTGGAACCCTTCAAAACTCCTTCTTTTTTTAATACTATAGTTTCTTCCTCTGTGACAGTTGTTCTAGTCTAGAAAGATCAATTTTCTTTTTTCAATTGAAGAAATATTATTTTCGACTTTCCACATTGTAAGTTAAGCAGTGTCGACTTTACACAGTAAGTAAACCACCAAAACTTTCGCACTGAAATTCAAGAAGCTAGACCTAAATTTCATCAGAACCACCCCTCATTGGATGAAAATAGAGGTTCTTAAGAATCAATTAAAGAGCCTTTGTTTTGGTTATATTTAGCTCAAAATGCCTTGTTCACAAAAGTAGTTGATTAGAACTAGCATTTGAAAGCTATACAGGCAAATTATAGTATTTGGCTTCCTTCTTGAGCTTTGCTCTAGTCATGAAATTTATATTTGAACATCTGTTGGAAGAAAATGTTGTTTATCTATTTAATGTCCTCATCTTTCCAAATAGCAAGCAGTCTGATGGTTCATTTGTTTGGGCCAAGAAATTTCAAGTTTCCTTCTCAAGCTGTTTTACTCCACCACACGCCCAGTAGCGAAAAAATACTCACATGTAGATTTTACATACAAAGCGATCGAATTTGAAGAAAATGAATTGGAAATAGCAATTTTTAAACGGTAAAAGTAGTTCAAAACCTCATTTTGCTCCTTCAAATCCCTTCAAAACACCTTCCTTTTTATTTTTACAATTAAGTACGAGCCCTGAGCGTGGAATCATAAAATCATGCTATTTTACCCCATGTGAATAGTTGTAATGTGTATGTGGCATGAGTGAAATAAAGGTTGAATGACACAGCAGCCCATAGCCATGTAAGTGAACTGACAAAAAAAATGTAATTGTAACTCATCGGTTTTTTTCCTCAAATTGTAACAGTAAAGTAAACTCTGCAAATTGTACGGGATACTGTCCCAAACTTTTTAAACCAAGCCCAGCACACACCATTTACACATTGTTGAAAATGTTCCCCCCTCACCCCCTTTTATTCAGGCGCTGTTATTTGTAGGTGCTAATTTTGTAAAGATGAATTTTTGATCAATTAGTAGAATTTTTTGATTTTAAGTCTGTTTTTTCTCCTACAAATCAACTGTGCCGGAAAAATGCACTAATGGGTGCAACATCAAGCCAAACTTAATACCCAGCCGATCTTTTACAGCGTAATATCAATACATTTATTTGCAGTTCTATTAGCTATAAATTTATTTCATAGCTAATCAAAATATTGTGACAAAAATTTAAATATACCAAGTATTTCAAAGTCGTTCAAACTACCCCAAAATCTATGTAATTATTTCATATTGGATGCTTTTATCTCAAATATTTTTTTTAATGTATAATATTTTAATATTTATGATTGACAAAGAAATACGAGAAGGTTTTCTTTTCTTTTCATTTTTTTAAAACACGGAATAGTTGAATAACTTGAACTGGAATCAATCTCAAAAGGGGCTCGGGGCCTCGCAAAATTTATTCGCCCAGTCTTAATTTTGTTCTTGCTACGCCACTGCTAAAGAGCAATACAAGTACGAAAAAAACAAACAAAACTACAACATTGCGACGACCAACTATCATGGCGAACTGTGGACTGAATTTTAAAAAGTTCTATGGCAACCCGTTGGTAGCATTGGCTCGCTTAGCGAATAGATTTCGCCATTTATCGCTCTGCGGTGCCAGTGTCGTTTCATACTTAATTAATAATTAGAATCAATTAAAATGAAAAATAATTCGCTAACTAATTAAAATCAGCCGTTAAAATGCAGAATAAATCAACAAATAAAACAAGCTATTAAATAACGTTAAAATATACTAAAATAGAATTGAATGCCAAATTGTAAAATGGTCGCCAACAAAGTAACTTTTAATTTTGTCTTTTATTATCTGACTAGCGGTACCCGCACGGCTTTGCCCGTGGTATAAAATTAAAAATTCATTTGTAAAAAATTGATATAGCAGAAAAAATACTCTATTTTAGTTATTCAACTGTAATTCTTTTAAAGAATGACTAGGTGACCCGTGCGGAATTCCGCAAAAAAAAAAAAAAAAAACTCTAAACTTAAAATTTAATACGATAATTTTTATTGGCTTCATTTGCCCAACATCGCCATCTACTGCCGTCGTTCTGACAACTTTTCAAAGAGATCAAAGACACGTTCACTTTTACAACTACTACAAAAGTGATACCCTATATTAAAATCAAATACCCAAGGCTACTACTAAACTAAATACTAACGTTATCACAAAACTACCATAGTATTTTGAAACAATAAAAGTTACAATTAAGGTTTACCGAGCTAAGCCTTGGCTTGAAATGTCGCATTTAAAATTGATTTGAACAACAATGTAACGATTTTAACAGTTGAGCAAAAAATTTAACTTTTTCAAACTTCAATCGCTTATAAGTCGCTTAAACGTGGATTTTCGAGATTCTCGTTACGCGGCGCTAGCGGAGAAACGTTCTAAAGAACGCATTTTTTTCAATCTTTCGAATGAAATCAAAATGGAGACGATACGACAATTATTTCGCTAGATAGAGTCAATTTTGTGCCCAAAAATTGAAGTTCGAATAAAAAACGAACCGACACTTTTTAGAGGCTGGGTCTAATTTTCGTCAATAGCCCGCGGGATAAGCTTCAAAATCACAAATTTTCTTGCAATTCGATAAAGAAATGAGCGAGTTTCGACCGGGTATAGGATTCGTCTTAGAGAAATAATATATGGAGATATAAAAATTTGGCATGGACCCCACACTACTTCCTTTTACGTGTAAATTTCTTAGTAGATGCCTTAAGTGCTAAAATAGTGCTTGGAGTGAGCAAGATAACAATTCAAACATTTACATCCCTAGTTTGCCACAAAACAATGCAAAAAAATGTTTTTCATTGATTAATCTCCTAAACATCGCCGATTTTAACATTATTCAGTGGATTTTTCGCAAAATATCGCCAATAGCGCCAAATTGAACCAAAATAAAAAACTAATTTTTTTCGCCAAATTTGCCGCCAACTTGGCGATATGTCGCCAAATTGGCGTCAAACACTTGGCGACTAAAAGCTTGGCTATATTTCGCCAAGTGGTCGCGCCAATTCATATCACTTTTGTCTGCATTGAAATTAACACTGATTTACCCCATAAAAGGGGTAAAAACCCCCTTGGGGGACAAAAATAAGCCAAAAGAGAAAATTAGAACAATTTTGCTGCTCACAGAAATCTTACCAAAGTTTAAAAGAAGAAGAAAGTTTTCTTTCCTACCTTCAAAAACAAAATAATAGAAATTTCGTGCATTATTCTTCACCATGATAATAAAAACAATAAACATCGACAAACATCAACCAGCAAATGATAAATTAAAAGCCAAACTCGTTCACTCAAGCCATTTACTGCAATTTATATTGAAATTTAAAAAAAGGAAATAAAATATGTTTTGCCAGACGATAAATTTAGAATAATTTACTATCATGTTGTTTCTTTTTTGACCTCATTTAGTTAAACAATGTTTCCCTCTTCTACACAACTCGTCAGATAGCCAAAATATCTCTAAACTCACAACAATGATACGTGTCAGTTTCTTCCTTCTCTACCTTTTTTAAAGAAAGGACTCGATTTCTCATTTGATTGACAGGTGCCATCTTATCACGATTTTATTATATTTCATTTGACTAATTTTAATAAGGCTTGGAGTTTGGATTGCTACAAAAACAAAGACATTTTTAAAATTATTAATGGAAAAAGAAAGAAACAAATAAACGAAATAAAAACGTAACCATGGTAACAACATTAAAAGTTGATTTCCGTTGATAAAATAATTCATTTCATTAACCATTTTAGAATCGTTTGGCTTGCTTTACTGAAGATAAGCCTTGAATTCCGGGATTCTAAAAACAATTGTTACAGCTCTCCTGGTGATCGTAGAAACTTCGAAAAAACATCATTTTGTGCAGAAAATTTCAAGCTTTTGAATGACATAAGACTTGAAAATGTGTATGGAATATTTCTTCCCTATTTTATCGAATTTCCGCTAAGAATTCGAATAGAAAAAGAACGAAATGGAATGTTCGAAAAATCGTTTCGAGGTGCAAAACTACATGCTACAAACTAATTTTGTGCCAAGTGGCATGAAAATCGACCGAACGGTTTTGGCGCTACGCACGTAACAGACAGAAAGAAAGAAAGACAGACAAACCTTCAGCTTTATTATTAGTAAAGATTTGTAGAAATGTTAGTTACCATAAAATTCGATAGATGTCGCTGGACAAGGACCACCGTTTTTATCCCGAGGATTTTGATCAAATGAAGCAGCCTGTATAAAACGCTATCTAGGGAAGCCTTGCTAGTACTACACTGTTAAAACTACGGGTGACGCAGGGGTGCCAATAAGAAAGCTGGGGTGAAAGCAAGGTGCCAATGGGTGCCATAGCGAATTTGAAATGCTCTTGCCGTGCCAAAAGTCCCCTCAGAAGGTGCATTATGCTAATTCTGGAGCGCCATCGGCACACTTTGGGCTTACGCATGCTCAGTGAGGCATCTCTCAGTACCAAACGGTACCTTTAATCGCCGGCACCTGCGTATTGCGACTCCAAGGTCTCAGCATCATCATCAACCATTTGAATGGCAGACATCTTGTTTACGTCGATACGACAGAATTCTCGACACAGTGTTTTCACAGTCTTGGATTTCACCTTGAGTTTATTACGAAAATGGATTATTTCTTCATTTTAATCTTCGAATTCTCATCATGTAAGTACATGCATTTAATCATAGTTCTAAGATTTTCCAAGCTATTTCAAAGTGTTCTAACGGAAATTTATCTCTGTGAGCGATTCTCTTTTGCTGCGTAGACACAGCCAGGAAGCAGCAGAACGCGAAGGAAAGAAAAAAAAAACACTTTCTACCCGACTCTTTCTTTCTTATTTGTTTTTATTATGCGTATGTATTGTTTTTATTATGCGTATATATTTTACTAGCAAAAATACCCGGCGTTGCCTGGGTCAGTAATAATTTTTAGAAACAATTTATACTCACCTTTGGTTTTTTTTTTTCCTGAACTGAAAGAACTCAAAACACACCACTTTGACGATTTTTAAAATGTCACCAAATTTGCAGTAACTGTTTTGGGATACCTAGGATAATTTTGCTCAACGCCCTACTTTATGAAAATACATTAAGTATTATTATGTCACTAATTTTTGTCTCAGAGAAATAGTCATCAAATGCTGAGATACTATTGCTGACCATAAAATGACGCTAAAAGTTTTTGTCCTCAATGATTTCGAAATTAAAAGGGAACATTTGACAATTATTTCTGCAAAAACGCAAATTAATGGTCGTCTTGTTTAAGGGTTTGAATAATTTAGTATGCGGATCACCTTACGTTTTGACATAATTTTAAAAAAGGTTTTATTGGATACATACGGAATCGGCCAACAAAATAAAAAAAAAAAAAACTGAACTTTTCAAATGTGGGAATATTATTTCGATGATTAAGATTTTGCCACAGTCGATAAATATCAGACAATAATCGTTTTATTTTGGTTTCGTAGTATAAGAAGTAAAGTATTATTGCGTAGTCTTTTGGCACAAAAACTGGTGTCAGTTGAAAAAATCGCCGAGCATCTCAGTTATTAAAATCTTGCATTCAGCATTTAGCACCCCAGAGACCCCCGTACCTTTCAACTTGCTCTTAAAATTTTGCAACAAATTTGGCCAAATTCGTGTTCAATTGGATACTAAGTAACTGCTCGGTTGTAAATACCACCATAAAGTGCCAAATCAACGAAAACAAATTTAAGAAATGCCGAAAAGTTGTATTTAAAGCTGCATCAAATTGGAAAATAATGAACCTAATTCATTTATTAGTTGCCAATCTGATCTAGCATTATCGATACTCTAAAACATATTTACAAAACTCGCGAAAATAATTGATGCAGTGAACAATCTACTGATAAAAGAATACATTTGAGTTGAGAATAGCCTTGAAAATTTAATGCGAAAAGGGGAAATGATACACGCAATTCTAGCTATCGACAGGGAGTTGAGATGATGCACTAAATCTCCATATATTATTTCTCTAAGCCGAATCCTATACCCGGTCGAAACTCGCTCATTTCTTTATCGAATTGCAAAAAAATTTATGATTTTGAAGCTTATCCCGCGGGCTATTGACGAAAATTAGACCCACCCTCTAAAAAGTGTCGGTTCGTTTTTTATTCGAACTTCAATTTTTGGGCACAAAATTGACTCTATCTAGCGAAATAATTGTCGTATCGTCTCCAGTTTGATTTCATTCGAAAGATTAAAAAAAATGCGTTCTTTAGAACGTTTCTCCGCTAGCGCCGCGTAACGAGAATCTCGAAAATCCACGTTTAAGCGACTTATAAGCGATTGAAGTTTGAAAAAGTTAAATTTTTTGCTCAACTGTTAAAATCGTTATACCATTGTAGTTCAAATCAATTTTAAATGCGACATTTCAAGCCAAGGCTTAGCTCGGTAAACTTTAATTGTAACTTTTATTGTTTCAAAATACTATGGTAGTTTGCGATAACGTTAGTATTTAGTTTAGTAGTAGCCTTGTGTATTTGATTTTAATATAGGGTATCACTTTTGTAGTAGTTGTAAAAGTGAACGTGTCTTTGATCTCTTTGAAAAGTTGTCAGAACGACGGCAGTTGATGGCGATGTCGTGCAAACGTACAAGATTTTACATTTTTTTTTTTTTTTTTTTTTTTTTTGCGGAATTCCGCACGGGTTACCTAGTATTGAATTAGTTTGTTGGAAGCCTTCGCGGATTTATGCGAAAAATGTACCTTAAATTGGAATGAAAAAAGCGCTACGAATCGAACTTTTTCGAATATCGTTATAAATTATAACCTATGTGTTATTCTGATATATAAGCTACATTATGGTAAAAGTTTCATTAAAATCCATTCAGTAGTTTTTGCGTGAAAGAGGAACAAACATCCATACATCCATACATCCATCCATACAAACTTTCGCATTATAATAGTATTAAGATTATGCATTTCGTGCTTTCGCTAATATCTTTCGTTGGCGTTATTGATAGCGAATACTGAGTTCGTTATTGCTAGAGCTTATTTTGTTTTGTTCCATCTTTGAAATGAATAGATCGTTAAAATGCATTTCGATCTTCAATCTATCGAGAAACTTGACGTTTAACTAAAACCGCTTTTCAAATACCACTATCTTTTATTCCATAAAGATAACCAAATGTCGAACTATACATACGTATTAATAAGTTACTCTTGAATAAAATTTAAGAATTTAATGAAACGATTCAATTTTTTATTGATCGAAATTTTTTTCTGAATATTTTTGTTTTTGAAAGGGATCCAAAAAATACCTTCCCTCTTCATTTTCAGTATAGATAATACTGTACCGAACTAAATGTCAAAGCATTTTAAAACTACTCAGTTGAATCCAAGTCATAAATTCTTTAAAATACTATGTTGGAAAGTCTGAACTGTGAGAAAATGCCTTTAATTACAAGTTTCGATCATTTTCAAATCGGAATTCAAGGTGAAAATGTACCAAGACTTCGTGAATAAAAATAATAAATAAAAGTAAACACAATTGAAAAACAAAAACGTACACAGCACGGGGGGGGATCTGCAATAGTGAACAGTGCGGGTGCCATTATGCTATCCTATACGGTTCCACCTTTCACCCGCGCTGCTTGTTAAATTGAGGGTGCCGGTTTTTCACCCAAGCCAACGGTGAAATCTCGGCACACTACTGGGTGCCGCTGATGTTACAAGCGTTTCACCCTGGAAAGGTGCCAATTGCAACCAGTAGTTTTAACAGTGTATGAATTACGATGAATAACCAATTAAATATTCAATGTACAGCAGGTGATGTTGCAAAAATGTGTGAAAATATAATTCATTTTGATTTGTGACTAGAGATGAAAATGGTCGGAAAAAAACCGGAAACTTTCGGAAAAAACCGTTTTTTTTTTTTCGTTTTTTTCCGAGGAGGTTTATTTCCACTCTGGAAAAATTGAATTTTTCAAATTTTCAGTAAAATGAAATTAAAATTTTCAGCATAAAATAATACATTTAGAAATTTATCATTCTTACGTTATTTTCTTCTTCACCTCCACCCCTATCTCTTACCGTAATAACCTCTTGCTTTGGTAATGCAAGTTGGACGATATTACAATTTGCCTATAGATCAAGGAGAACTGTTAGAGCTGAGAAATTTTAATATATGAACATTGTTAAAAATAAAAATTTAACTTAAAGTTCAAATTTTAATCCAAAAAATGTTTGATCACACTGGTTGAATGCATATGCATATCTATATACTCATATTACCAGTTTAAAATTCGTTTCAACTTTTCAAAATTTCAACCAACACTTGCCTTTGCTCTCAAGGGTCAAATGCAGCCTCAGGGAAAATTTATCGCTTGAGTAGAACCATTATAGATACTTAAAGAGTTTTACCCTTCAAACGTGCGTTTGTTTAAAAAACAAAAAATGATTATGGCAATTTTGTCGCAAGCAGATCTTAAATATAATTCTTGCTAGTTCTTATTACTTTGAATCTATTATACTATAATTACCTTTTAAAAACATTGAGCAAGAAACTTTACTAAAAAGTTTTGAAAATAGTACAGATTTTTTATTACTATAAATTTACACAATCAGTAAATTAAACACAATTAAAAGAATTTTTAAACATACTCTTTTTGTTTAAAGTTAACTTTCAGTTAAATTTGAAATTTCATTTTCATCTTTTATCATCAAAAGGCACAGTATCATTTTTGGATTAATAATAAAAATAAATGTGTAAAAATATTGCTTTTAGTTGCTAAAGTTATGCGCAAAGTTGAATTCACTTTATAATTAAAGTAAATTTCAGGTCAATTTGGAATTAAACCTCTTTTGTTGTAGTTAATTCTATTCTATTCTATTCTAGAAGTCAATAAACTTCGACACACATGAGGACTGCGTACTATGCGCCTTGCCTCCACAGATAGTACAATACAGATTTTATTGAAGGAAAGAATTTGCAGCACAGAGAAGGAAGTTACACCCAGGGCAAGGGCGGGAATCGAACCCGCGCCTCTTGAGATCACAAACTGACGGGCAGATCCATTGCGCCGTTGAGGCCCCTTGTAGTTAATCCTGCTCCATTTCAGACTCTGAATAAATTGATTCCACGTTGCCAGGAGAGGAAGGAATATTCACTCTGAATCCTGGACTCTTCGTCAAATAGACTCAAATTGCAGCGAATGGCTACCAGTTTTTCCACATTATCTGTACTTAACTGATTTCGGAGTTTATAGTTTTCTATTAGAAAGGTTTTCAAAAAAAAAGTCATTTAATTTTTATTTGGATTTAGATTGGGTGGAGAAAAACCAGAACTTAATAGTTTTCATTTTTAGATAGTGAGGTTATATTGCAAGGGAGAAAAATCATTCTAATTTTTCTTTCAAACACTATTGTTGATGTTTGAAAGTATCTATACTTATTATTTTAAGTTTTAAAGGCAGTCTAAAATAGAAAATTTAATTGTAAGGGTTAGACACACTTTATCCAATATTAGCAGTGAAATGACGATATGATTCATTTGTGGGGTTTGAACAAGAAAGCTTTGAGTCATAAAACAGAAAGGCTATTTTTTTTTCTATTAAAACCTACCTAATTATGCGTATTTCTGTCATCAGGAAAAATAATATGTGTTGATTGCATATGTTTTTAATGATTAACCTTTCAAATGGTCCAAGAAAAACAAAACTATTAAAAAACGCTTTATTTAATTGTAAAAAAGTCAATTTTTCATTTTTTTTCCAATTTTCCCGGAAAAAAACAGGAAAAAAACCGGGTTTTTTCCATCGCTTCAAAATTTCCGGAAATTTTACATCTCTATTTGTGACAGAATTCCCATAGGCACATTAAGTGTTTTACGTCCGACACCAAAATGTGCGATTAGTTATGCTGGGATAATAATTTTAGAGCTACATACATCTAATTTTGTATACAAAGTAAGATCTCCGGTCTCATTAATGTAACCTATTTACATTTCGTGACAAATAAGTATTTTAAATTAAAATCTAGGTGTCGGACGTAAAGAAATTTTTTACTTCCGACACCGTTTACGTCCGACACTTTTACATTCCTGATATAACACATCTTTACAACTGTGATTTTAAATATTTTGCCTTTAATTACGAAGTTAAAGTGAAACATGATTAAAAAAAAAAACTTTGACTTTAGTGTGCATACTAGGAGTGCGACATCGAAGGCAGAACATCGATGTTTCAAGACATCGATGTTTGAAAACAAGGACATCGTAGGTATTGATACACTGTTAAAACTACTGGTTGCAGGCCCGAGATTTCACCCTTGGCTTAGGTGAAAAACTCGCACCCTCAATTCAACGAGCAGCGCGGGTGAAAGATGGAACCGTATAGGAGAGCATAATGGCACCCGCACTGTTCACTATTGTAGATCCCCCCCCCCCCCCCCCGTGCTGTGTGCATTTTTGTTTTCCAATTGTGTTTACTTTTATTTATTGTTTTTATTCACGAAGTCTTGGTACATTTTCACCTTGAATTTCGATTTGAAAATGATGGAAACTTGTAATTTAAGGCATTTTCTCACATTTCAGACTTTCCAACATATTTTAAAAGAATTCATGACTTGGATTCAACTCGGTAGTTTTAAAATGCTATTGACATTTTTGACAGCATTATCTGTACTGAAAATGAAGAGGGAAGGTATTTTATGGATCCCTTTCAAAAACAATCAAAAAGATTCAGTTGTATTATTCTATCAATAAAAAATTGAGTCGCTTCATTAACTTCTAAAATTTTTATCAAGAGTAACATATTAATACATATATATAGTTCGACATTTAAATATATGGAATAAAAGATAGGGGTATTTGAAAAGCAGTGTTTGTTAAACGCCAAGTTCCTCGACAGATTAAAAATCGAAATATATTTTAAGGATCTATTCATTTTAACTGATGGAACAAAAAAAAAAAGGTAAGCTCTTGCAATAACGAACGCAGCATTCGTTATCAATAACGCCAACGAAAGATATTTGCGAAAGCGAAAGCACGAAATGCATGGCATTAAAACAGCATATACATATACAGTGGCGGATCCAGAAAAAATCTACAGGGGGGCACAAAATGTTTTTTTATTTTTTTACTGAAAAATAATAATTATTGTTAAAAACTAACAACTGTCATATTCTTATGTGGGCGATTCTCTGTAAACTCGTCATTTTTCACACGAAATCTGTCCGGGCACGGTTTTTTGAAATGTTCGCATAATTGTAATACTATTGCTCAGAAAATGAATCTATTACTTTGGTTTGAAAGAGGGCTAATTGAAGTTTGTTTTTCTGATAAATCATGATAGGGGGTAAGTCCCCCGCCTAGTATAACTATGCAGGGGACTGTGCCAGGTGACTGTGTTTTTGGCTCTTAGATAATTTCTAGAAAAAAAAATTAAAGTGTTATCACTCCAAATACAATTGGGCCACAAAGTATTAATACTTTACTTGTATTAAGAGCGATAATTACTTTTTTACACTTTATTAGTTTTAAAATACTTAGTCCGGACAGACAATTACCAGTTTACAGAGAATCGCCCATGTATATTATCGTATTTTCCTTACCTTTCGGTTCCTGGAACATTAAGAACAACCTCACCACTCGAACTCGAGAAAATATCACTGAAGAACTATCTACTTTCCCATAACGGTTAAAATATAACAATATTATATAGCTAAAGTGCTTTGGATGTCTTCTTTTTTAATGAATCTAAATTCGGAAGAATGCACAGACATGGCGCCGTATCATTCAGACAATAAGTATTAAAACATTTTAGCGTTTGAAGAAATGTAGCCGTAATAAAAATGTATTAAGTGAGTAGTTTTCCCCTTTGATTTACGTTTAAGGAATAAAAAACTAAATGCCTGTCAGGGCCTGTCTTAGGCCGATTGGACCGATTTTTCCCAATCGGGCCCCGCTCTAGCAAGGGGCCCCGCGCCAACAAATTATTTTTGCTTTTAGGTAAATGAGAAAAAAGAACTATATCAAAATAAAAAGCTAATTGGCAATATTTAACTCATGTTTAATCTGTCTGAAAGTATGGTGCTACGTTAACTCTGCCATAGGATGGAGCTTGTCTCGTCCCTATGCCGGTCCCAAGCCCGGAAAAAAGAGGAGGGTGCCTAAATGTCCATGGCATACTGGCGGTTTAGGGCTCTTTTGTCCTATCCGCCGGGAACGGCAACCTAAATCCAAGGTGTAAGGAACCGTGCCGATGAGAATATGACATGATCATATAGCGACCGGGGTTAAAGGTCGCTGCTAACGGTCCACCTCGTGGCCTGGCGAACCACGTTGTATTTTAGCCTTCTGCCTGTAGAGAGGGTCAATTCAGGTGGTGACAGTTACCTACCCTCAGTTTACCCCCAATGGGCAAACGAAAAAAACAAAAACAAAAATCCAAGCGGTGAAAACCGCCCCAAACAAACGGCTGACGCGTCTGGAGAAATCCGGACGTCGCCAGCCCACTCCAAAAGCGTCTCTGCTCCTGAAAAGGAGTCAGATGACAAACCAGTCAAAACCATCATGAATCCTGCAAAGGAAATCAACGATCCTGCGGTACCTGGCCCATCCGGTACCTCCCGGCATTTAAACAGCAGGGAACGCAGGAACCAGAAACGGGCCATCAAGTTCCAGCAGAGCAAAGGACTGGAGCCTCAAAGCACCCCCACTGTAAAGAGGGTCCTATCAGAAGGGTCCACCCCTTCTCCCTCCAACGTGGCTCAGGCTAAAAGGCCCAGAGTTTCTTACAGCCAGGCCACTTCTGGCATCAAATTGGCCATAATACCGAAGGAGTATCCTGAGAGATTACTCTCTTCAGGAGATGTCCTCAACATTCAACGGGAGATCGACACTGTCATCGACGATCTCCCCATGGACGAGAAAGCTCCGCAGTTTGCAGCTGCTAGTCTACTAAATGGTGCACTGGTTATCCATTGCACCAATGACTACTCTGCAAGCTGGTTGCAGAGCAACTACAAAGGTCGCATGTTGGGAGAGTCTGAGCTCCTCGTGCGGCCATATAACGAACTTCCGAAGCCGGTGAAGATTGCCTTCAAGACAAGGGACATCTACACCTTGGACTCGGAGGCCATCCTGAAACGTCTTGCCCGATTGAACCCGGGCCTCACGACCAGTGGTTGGAGGGCAAGAGATAAGACGGTTGTTGGGGAACAAGCGTATGTCAGGTGGATTTTCGAGGTGGACTCTGGTTCAGCCGAGTACATCAAGAAGTCCAACCTGGAATTGTTTGTTGGGGCTTTTGGCAAAGGTCTTTGCAAGATCTTGCACGATCCTAACACTCAACGTACGTCTTGTACCTCCACTGCTCCGTCCAAGGACTCCGATGCTTCATTGGAGTCTGAGGACAAACAACCGCAGGCTGATTTGAGCCCTGCTGTCGTTGAGTCGCCTGCCGAATTACCTGCAGCAATGGAGGGGGTGGAGACCGCAGAGGAAGAAACACCTTCTGGATCCACTCCTCCCGTAAGTATAGTTACGCATACTATTAACGAGAGCGGATCTATCTCTCCAAAGTCCTCCACTAGCTCAATTCTGAACCTGTTGGATGGTCTTGACGTCTCAGATGTTGATTCTGACGTCACACTAACTGGGGATTCTCCCTCACGGGTTCCCCAGTCTAACGAGGATGCTGCTCCCTAGCAGGCTTTTTGCTTTTTATTATGTTGCATGGCCTTAAGGTTGCTCAGCTCAATCTCCATCACTGCCAATCTGCTACTGCCCTGTTGAGCAAAGATTTGGCTGAAGGCAGGATTGACATTGCCCTTTTGCAGGAACCTTGGGTTAACCGAGGGAAAATCCTGGGCCTCGGCAATTGCGGAAACCTCTTCTTTGACCGCTCCTGTAACAGACCGAGAGCATGTTTGATCGTTAACAAGCGACTAAACGCTCTCTGCCTCGCTGACTTTCTCGATGGTGACAATGTCGCCGTCAGAGTCTATAGTGAAAATGGTGAATCAGCATGCTTCATGTCTGCCTATTTACCTTATGAGGAGAAAATTCCTTTAGCAACTTCAGCCAGGAATTTTGTTGACTACTGTGCGGAAGCCAAGCTGAAGTTTATTGTTGGATGTGATGCTAACGCACACCATATTGTGTGGGGAAGCAGTGATTGCAACAAAAGAGGTGAGGATTTAATAGAATATATTCTATGCAACAACTTACATATCCTCAACAGAGGTAATAAACCAACTTTTATTACCCGTAATAGATGCGAAGTCATTGATTTAACTTTCTGCAATGACAGAGCTTTCAACTGTGTAAACGATTGGCATGTGTCGGAGCGGATTACCCTCTCTGACCACAGACTAATCTTTATGACTCTTTCAGGCCCTGTGTTAAGCAGTCTGCGGGAAAAAAGGAATCCCAGACGCACTTCCTGGGACTCCTATAAAGAGGATCTAAAACTCCTCCTATCAGGTAAGAAATTCAAACTTACGAATCTTCTTGACCTGGAGTTAGCTGTTGATTCACTTCAACATTCTATTCTCCAGGCTTTCCATCAAAACTGCACTGCTGTATCCACTAGTTTACCAAGACGAGTCGCTTGGTGGTCTAAAAATCTTAGTGGTCTACGCAAACTTTGCAGAAGGCTCTTTAACAAAGCCAAAAAAACTGGTGATTGGCCTGCCTATAAGGAGGCTCTCACCAAGTACAACAAGGCTGTAAGAACAAGTAAACAAGATGCGTGGACTAAATTCTGCAGCCTATTAGATAGCGTTTCTCGTGTGGCCAAGCTCACGAAAATACTTTCCAAAGACAGGACTTGTCAACTCGGAGCAATCGAAACGAATGATGGCTCCTATACCAAAGATGGTAGTAGCACCCTGGCAGAGATGTTCAAGGTGCACTTCCCTAACTCCATAGCCAGAGATGAGGGATACCATCCGGATATCCCTCTTCATTCCTTACGTAGCAATAAGGAAAAATGGAAAACTGCTGGTGATATTGTTACCCCTGACAGAATTGCATGGGCCATCAATTCACACAAGCCTTATAAATCTGCAGGACCGGATGACATTGTACCAGTTCTCCTGCAAAAAGGTGTTGACATCATCACTCCACATCTGTGTAGGATCTATAGATCCTGCCTTGTGTTTGGTTACGTTCCCTGTGCTTGGAGAACCTCTAAGGTGGTCTTCATTCCAAAGCCAGGCAAGCCAAACTATCACGAGGCTAAAGCCTTCAGACCTATCAGCCTTACTTCTTTTCTCCTTAAAACCCTGGAGAAATTGATCGATAGGTACATCAGGGATGGCATCCTAAAAACAACTCCTCTTTCTAGGTGCCAGCATGCTTACCAACCTGGTAAGTCAACCGAAACAGCACTGTACGATCTAACAACAGCTCTGGACAGTGCAGTTAATGGAAAGGAATTGGCTCTTGCTGTTTTCCTCGATATTGAAGGAGCCTTTGATAAAGTCTCTACCGAGACTATTTGCAATTCCCTCATTCGGAAGGGAATAAACCCCATGGTCTGTACCTGGATTAATAGTCTTCTTACCACCCGCATGACAAAAGCAAGCCTGCTGGGTGATTCCCTTTTAGTGGACAACTGCCAGGGATGTCCACAAGGGGGTGTACTTTCCCCCCTTCTGTGGAGCCTGGTTGTGGATGAACTTCTGGAAAGACTTCGTCAAAAGGGTCTGCACTGTATAGGCTATGCAGATGACATAACTCTGGTTATAAGGGGCAAGTTCTATGATACGGTCTGCAACCTTATGAGAACAGCACTCAAGTCAATTGAAAGCTGGTGCAGTGAGGTGGGCCTCACTGTGAATCCTAGCAAGACGCACTTGGTTCTCTTCACTAGAAAACGGCTGAAGGATCTTTGCAAGATTGAGTTCTTTAACTCTCCCCTTGACTATTCCAATGAAGTCAAGTACTTGGGTGTGATTTTTGACAGTACTTTAAACTGGAATTCGCACCTCAAGCTTGTTACTGACAAGGCCAAAAGGATCTTTTGGTCCTGCAGACGCGCCATAGGCAGTAATTGGGGGTTTTCACCAAAAATTGCCCACTGGGTCTACACTAGGGTTATTGTACCCACAATAACTTATGGGGCCATTGCCTGGTGGGGTAAGACCCGTAATGTAACTACTGAGAGCAGTCTTACCACCCTACAAAGGATGGCTACCATTGCAATTACTAGTGCAATGAGAACTACTCCCTCTCAAAGCCTAGAACTTCTTATAGGTTTACTTCCACTTCACAAACAAGTGGAACTGGAAGCGATTACCTGTTCATATCGCCTGAACCTCCTGGGTCTCTGGAAGACCCCTCGCCACTCGTCTCTTTATGATAAACTTTGTATAGAGGCCGTCAAGCATCCCTACTTTTTGATGCCAAGCGACTGGTTGTTAAAACATATTAGTTTCAATGCTAATTATAACATTGTGTTTCCTTCCAGAGAACAATGGAAGGATGTTCCGAAGCTTGTCGGTAATGCCAATGAAATTTGGTTCACTGACGGCTCTAAGACCTCTTCCGGTACTGGCTCTGGTGCTTTTTGCAGCAGCAGCAAAACAAAGCTTTACTTTTCGCTTGGGAAGCTTGCTACGGTTTACCAGGCTGAAGTTCTTGCTATCCTGGCATGTGTAACCAATTGCCTTGAACGCGACTTAACAGGTAAGGTTTTAAAAATCTTCTCTGATAGTCAAGCCGCCTTAAAAGCCCTCAATAGCTACTGCTTTACTACCAAGTCAGTTTGGGAATGCCACAATGCACTGGCAAGTCTCGCCAGCAAGAATAAGGTTACACTCTACTGGGTCCCTGGCCACCGTAACATTGATGGAAACGAAGCTGCTGATCAGCTTGCCAAATTGGGCTCCAACATGCCTTTCGTAGGTCCTGAACCTGCTATTGGGTTGCCCTATAACAAAGTCAGGAATACTATAAGAAACCTGCTTATGAATGACTCATATGCCAGGTGGCTTCAGTCTGACTCACAGAGGCAAGCTAAAGCTCTCAACCAACGTCAACCCTGGCTGAGGTCCAGGGAGCTACTTAGTTTGAGCAGAAAAGAGATTAAGATGTCTATTGGACTTCTCACTGGACACTGTACTCTTAATAGACACCTAAACCTGTTGGGTATCACTGATGACCCAGCTTGTAGAGGCTGCCTTGAGGCAGATGAAAGTTCTGGTCATGTTCTGTGTGAATGTGATTTCTATTCTGCTTACAGGTTTGAACATTTGGGGTACCATTGTTTAGATCCCTATATGAACTGTCTAGCATTCCTGTTAGACATCTGCTTAAGTTCATTTCAGCTATTGGGCTCTTGTAGGGTTCTAATGGGAATAGTACAATAGACCTATGGTCGCAGTGCTTGCTCTGCCTAGGGAGCGCCCCCTTTTCACTTCATTCATTCATGGTGCTACGTTTAGTTCAATTTATGCTGTAGGAGCAAGGGGCCCCGCGCCGACAAATTATTTTTGCCTTTAGGTAAATGTTAACAAAAAACTATATCACAATAAGAAGCTAATTGGCAATATTTACCTGGTGTTTAATCCGTCTGAAAGTATAGTGCTACGTTTAGTCCAATTATGATGTAGGAGCAAGGGGCCCCGCACCGACAAATTATTTTCGCCTTTAGGTAAATGTTTAAAAAAAACTATATCAAAATAAAAAGCTATTTGGCAATATTTACCTGGTGTTTAATCCGTCTGAAAGTTTAGTGATACGTTTAGTTCAATTTTTGATGTAGGAGCAATGGGCCCCGCGCCGACAAATTATTTTCGCCTTTAGGTAAATGTTTAAAAAAAACTATATCAAAATAAAAAGCTATTTGGCAATATTTACCTGGTGTTTAATCCGTCTGAAAGTATAGTGATATGTTTAGTTCAATTTTTGATGTAGGAGCAAGGGGCCCCGCGCCGACAAATTATTTTCGCCTTTAGGTAAATGTTTAAAAAAAACTATATCAAAATAAAAAGCTATTTGGCAATATTTACCTGGTGTTTAATCCGTCTGAAAGTATAGTGATACGTTTAGTTCAATTTTTGATGTAGGAGCAAGGGGCCCCGCGCCGACAAATTATTTTCGCCTTTAGGTAAATGTTAAAAAAAACTATATCAAAATGAAAAGCTAATTGTCAATATTTAACTGATGTTTAATCTGTCTGAAAGTATTTTGCTACGATTAGTTCAATTTATGGTGTAGGAGAAATTTCTGAAACTTTTGACAACTCTATTATTCTATGAAGTTTTCAGATACATTCCCAAAACTACTACTGTCAGATAAATTATTAGAAAAATTTAAACATCTGTCGATTTGAGCATCTTAAATCCAGTGTCGTACCTACGGCAACTTATACTCTATTGTCAAAAAAAGAAAAAAAAAAAAACCATAATCGGCCTGCCTCAAAGTCAAAATTCTAAAAGATTGTCACTTAATATTATGGATAGGGGCCCTTCGCAGGGCCTTATTGTACTGGGGTCTCCCATTTAAGGGGTAATTAAGGTATTTACTTATTTATTTGGAGGCGGGCTTATTAAAATTAATCAACAATGAAATGTTCTCCAAGAAAACACTACCTATATTTACAGTTGCCAGTATGAAACGTAAAATATCAGTTGTACTAGCACGTAAGTTAAAGTGAAACATAAGAGCATTTTTTCACCCGATGAGTTTTCCAGGGGCGTTTATGTAAGGGGACCCATGAGGCCCTATTTTCTCCAAAAATCAACAAACACACTTGATCAAGATAATTTCTGAGCTTTTTGCCTTAAAAAAGAAAACGTAAAGAGGTTATAGCAAACGGTCCCGCATAGCTAGAGGTGGATGGCAATTTTTAATCTTTTCACGAGTGGCGTAACGAAAGGATAGGTGCTTTCCAGTGCCAGATTTATGGAGGAATAGTAAATTTCTGTTTCTATATTCTGATAAATTTCCGAAAATTTCTGGAAGACTTGCCTTTTCTCTAACAACGAGGTCATTGCCTAAAATGGCGTTTTGGGGATTTAAAATTTTAGTAGAGATCTCTCCTCTCCCGTTACCCTCTAACCCAGTGATTCCCAACCTGGGGGCGATTTGCCCTCCTCAAAGAGGCGGTAAATTCTAAAGGGGCGATAGAGGGTGATGGGTATTTAGAAGAGAAAACACTAGTAGTAAAGGGGTGGCGAAAACCGAATTTGTGTAAACATGTACGAAACCGGTTGTTCAGAGTTCAGACAATTAATCACAAGTTAAGGAAAAAACTAATTAAAGTTCAAGAGCTTCCTCCTTGAACCTTAGGAAGTATTTTGTTTTTCATTGTCCGTTTTATGAATTTTCAGATTTTCAATATATTTTCTTTTAAATTTTTAGCTTCAATGATTTTAATTCCCCCAGATTCCAGTGCAGAAAGGAAAATAATTTCTTGAAAAATGTTTTTGAAAAGTACGTCGATGATCTTAGTAAAATATTATCCATCAAATGCCTATCCGTTCGCTTTGTGAAACAAAAAAAAATAAAGCTATGTTATTTATTTATTAATATTTTTAATTTAAAAGTGATTGGTTAAAATTGCTTATATTTTTAATAATATTGATGTTCACTTATGTTTTTTTCGAGGAAGAAGGGAAGGGGGGGGGGTGATAAGTGTCAGTCAGCGTCTTAAAGGGGGCGATGATCTCAAAAAAGTTGTGAAACACTGCTCTAACCAAAACGGCAACCAGAGAATTAGGGCCCACAATACAGAATGCTGAGTTGATGATTTTTCTTTAAATATTCTTTATTACTGAAGAGAAGTAAAAAATGCGCTTTGTTAAAACTAAGCGATTTTAAGAACAAAAATAAATAATGTTGTGGGAAAATTTTTTTCAAAAAGAAATCACGACACTTGAATTTTCAACCGATATAATTTATTGGTCAATTAATTGTGTGCCCTTCTCCCCTTTCTTTCCCCCCCCCCTTTTTTTTTTTTTCAACCTCGTCTGAAAATAAGAACGTGTTCAAAATCTTACTTCTCCGAAGCCTTCTCCCACAAAAATTATTAGGGAATATCTAAACCAAGGCTACACTAGATAGCGCTTTATACAGGCTTCTTCATTACCCAAAACATCAATGGTAAAGATTTGCCTGCTAGAGAGCGCTGAAAAAGGACCTCCTAAATGTTTGTTTACATTTATTAGCATGTTGTTTCTGCTGTAAAAAGTGATGTTTATCCTATCTTTAAGGGTTGAAAAATATTGATATAGTTAACTGAAGTGGAGTACAGAGTGAATTGATGCCGAAATCCTTATTAGTACTGCTTTTTAGGGGAAATAAATTCACTTTTCAGGTAAAGTTGGTCGCAACTCATGATTCAGTCATACGACATTCATTCATTGTTTACTTTCTTCGAATTAGCAACATATAGCAATGGCGTTCAATTTTAACATATCTGCATTAATAAAATATACGCTTATATTCGCAGCCGATAAATAAAAATGTAGCAATGAAATAATATTGTTCTATTTACTATTTTGTTTCATTATTGTTGCTCACACGATCTTAATTGCTACGCAAAAGCTCAGATGTTCATTTTGATAGCGTTGACCCATCAGAGCGATAAATGGCGAATCTATTCGTAGGGACATTTCATTTTGATGCCCCAGAATGAATGCCCTGCAATGAAGCGATTGGAGTTCAACGGAAAGACGATTGACAACAAAACATATTAATTTCTTTAGTAACAACGAAATGAGCATATATAATCGCTTGGTACTAAAGAGCAAGTACGAAAAAAATAAACAAAACTACAATTTAACGACGACCAACTGTAAAATTTTGTTTTCATTTACACATAAGAAAAAGGTAATGTTCTTTTTATGTTAAATTTCACACATTGATAATATTTCGATAATTGGGAATCTGGTGTGGTTGTCAAATTTTTGGCGATAATTACTTTATTTTGTTGCTCTTTAGTTTATGTTTGCGAAGGAAGTATTTCCCTCGCTCATAAATTGGCCACAAAGATTTAACGCCAATAGGGAAAGATAACCAGACTTCCAATCACCGAAATCTTCCCTTTTTTGTTTCTAATTTCACACATACGTTTAATACTTGAAAGTAAAATAATGGGCCAACTGAAAAAAAAGCTGCGAAATAATGTGAGAATTCTTATTAAAAAACTCGCCAAATCAACTTCAAAAGCTCCATTAGCATGTAACATAAGTTTAATAAATATATCGAGCCATTATTATCATTGAAATTTAAATTAAAATGCAAAATAAGAGAAAAGAAGCAACCATGAAGACGATGCAGACTTAAAATTTTAATCTTCGCTTATGTGGTAAGAAAATACATCGCAAAGTTAAAAAACGTACCCTATAACTGAAACGTACATACTATCAAAGATCTCGGTTATTGAAATATTCTCAAAAGCTTTACGGAGAACTTCCATTAAAATGTAAAAAAATCGCCAAATAAATTAATTTGACCATCTAAACTCATCAAAAGTTTTGATGGAACTATCGTTCCAAAATCGCCATTTATCGCTCTGCGGTGCCAGTGTCGTTTCATAGTTAATAAATAATTAGAATCAATTAAAATGAAAAATAATTCGCTAACTAATTAAAATAAGCCGTTAAAATGCAGAATAAACCAACAAATCGAACGAGCTATTAAATAACATTAAAATATACTAAAATAGAATTGAATGCCAAATTGTAAAATGGTCGCCAACAAATTAACTTTTAATTTTGTCTTTTATTATTTGATTTGTAGAAATGTTAGTTACCATAAAATTCGATAGATGTCGCTGGAAAAGGACGTCCGTTTTTATCCCAAGGAATTTGATCAAATGAAGAAGCCTGTATAAAGCGCTATCTAGTGTAGCATTGTCTAAACTTTCGTTTCCTGGGTTTCAGTTTTAAAAATTTTCAGGGAAAATTCTTCAAACACCTAAAAACGTCGAAAATCTTTTAAAATTGCGCTTTTGGAACTTCAATTTTGAACAAACTTCAATGTCCTTAACTCTACTAAATACAATCTTACTCTCACGCAGTGAAACGGTGTCTTTTCATCATCAGTGGCGCGCCTACGGGGTAGCTAAGGGGCTCAAGCCTAAGGAGCTAAAGGGCAGAAGACAAACCCACTGGACAAAACCAGGGAAATCCTAAAATTGCCATTTTGCAAATTTAATTTTTTTAATTTTCTGCTAGAGAGCACCCAATCCCCAACTTTTTGTTAAATGCCACCAGAGATAATTTTGAAATATTTTCAAGGAAAATTTCTGAACATGGAACTAATTTTTGGCCAAGTTATGGCAGAAGAAACGGGTACCCGTTCTTTCTTCCATAACTTGGCCAAAAGTAAGTTAAAATTAGTTTTTGAGGCAACAATTTCAAAGCATTTCTAGTAAGAAACCTCCATCTACTATCAAGGTCCTCTAAGAGAACATCTAAAACTGCGTTTTCAGGACTATAATTTCCAAAATTTTCGGGGAAGAGCCCTCAAAGAGATGGGGAGTTGGAATTTGTTTTTCAAAGTGCCGCCCCCCTCCCCTTAAAAATATTCTCTCGTTTGGGCCGCTGCCTAAAATGTCTTCAAATATCATTTTAAAATATATATTTAGAAAGGAGAGTGAATTTGAGCCTGAATTTCTCGCCCATTCCTCTGACATTACCGAAGATTGTTTAGAATTGCATTTCAAAAATTTAACGAGGAAAAATGTCTAGAAGAGCGCTCCACCCTGCCATCCTCTAAATTATTATTCTAAGCTTGGTCCCATTAGCCCTCTCCAACCCTTCCATCCTCTAAATTATTATTCTAAGCTTGGTCCCATTAGCCCTCTCCAAAATTTAAACATATAGGGTAAGTGCTCCAGTAGTCGACTAGTCTCCAGTAGTCGGCCACAATGACATAAAACTTCTCATAAATAGTACATTTTTAATTCAAAATCAGATATGGCACATTCACACATTTATGTAGGGGAAAGTGGTAATGAATGGGCCATGATGATGAATGGGCCACTAACAAAATATGAAAAAGTATTTGCATGAATTTTTTTTTGATGCCATCAATAGATGTAGCTATTTGAGGTGGGGCTGAATGGGCCACTATGTCATGGTAATGAATGGGCCACCTAAATATTGTTTTTCTTCATTTTCTTTGGATTTTCGCATTAATATGAAACACAACTGACTGTCATAGATAAAGATTACTGTCGTCAAAATAGGTTTGTAGTAACTTCTAAATATAATTTGCAGATCTATATTATATTCCTATAGTACAATAGAGCTCTGGTCCCAGTGCGTGGCTTGAACCCCTCTCTCCTTCATATTATATTCCTCACAGTACAATTTCATTTTCTTTCTTGGTAACTTAACTTAGATATTTCTTATTCCTGATGTCTAGTAAATTTTTAAAAAAATTTTAAATTTTGACAAGTTTGAAAATGAAGATGAAGTTTTTGAAAGTGATTTTTAATATTATTTTTGAAATATATAAATTTTGTTAAATCATAGTGTGTATTATCTGTTATTTCTTATATATACAGGGTGTCCACTCCAATCGTGGACCAATAGCTAATATCTAAACCGTTAGAGATAAGCATATAGTTTATTTAGGAAAAAATCTCCAAATTACGAAAGGAATTTTGGGTCTATTCAATGTTTTTCAAAAAATCAAATTTTGAAAGAGTTACGAAATTTAAATTTTTATACAGCCCCCCAGTCCTATCAATCATATTTAGTAAAACATTCTTGACACTGTAACGTTTAAAACTAAAAAAAAATCACTGTTCTACCACAAAAATTGACCGAGTTATGACGTTTTGAAAAATCAAGATTTTGAAGGATTTCGCATACGGTCCCTTTAGTGATCTCTCGATGACGTCATAAAATAATGCAAAATCTTGATTTTTCAAAACGTCATAACTCGGTCAATTTTTGTGGTAGAAGAGTGATTTTTTTTTAGTTTTAAACGTTACAGTGTCAAGAATGTTTTACTAAATATGATTGATAGGACTGGGGGGCTGTATAAAAATTTAAATTTCGTAACTCTTTCAAAATTTGATTTTTTGAAAAACATTGAATAGACCCAAAATTCCTTTCGTAATTTGGAGATTCTTTCCTAAATAAACTATATGCTTATCTCTAACGGTTTAGAAATTAGCTATTGGTCCACGATTGGAGTGGACACCCTGTATATTTGATGTTGTTTATTTCTTACAATCTCATTATTTAGTCATTTTTCTGCTACAATTGGTATGAATCAGTTTTATTTTAATCGCATCAGTTTTGATGTTTATATAATTTTAAATCAGTATGATTTTGTATCATCATGTCAAGTGCCACATTTATTTTGTCATATTCAGCAAATAAACGATTAAATCCACATGTTTTCATTGAATTCATTTAGTGGCCCATTCATTACCTTCGATGGCCCATTCAACCCCATAGGTGGGGTTGAATGGGCCAAATTTCAAAATTTTTATTTTCTATTATAATTCATTATAGACAGGTGCTAATCCAACTTTTATGACTTTTTTAGAGAGCCAGATAAGTAAAGTAACTAAAACACCAATTTAGAGTTAAAACAAAGTGTTAGAAAAAATTACAAAAATTCAAAACCAAAAAGTGGCCCATTCATTACCACTCTCCCCTACCTATCCTCAATCATCAACCAGTGGCAGTTAAGTTTTGGGTACTTTTTTTGAATTAGTAATGAGTCATTTCATTTTGAAAGGTGTGCCCGTTATCCAAGATTGCGATTCTGCTTATTTTTCAGCTAAGAGGACATGTCTTCTTATAATAGCCAATCACACTCATTAATTAAATTCTACTGTAAATTTGAGTGATTTTTATCTTAATGGAATGTCTAACATAATGTTTCAATGAAAGAGCGAATTCCTGGTTAGACTCGATTGTTTTTTAAAGGGGTGGCCGACTACTGGGTACACAATTCTTCTGCATTTCCAATAGTCGGCCATGGTAGGCCGACCACTGGTTCTAAGCAGTTTGGATAATTTATCCAGTAGTCGGTCACATACTTAATGTAGCTTTTCATTCTTAATATGGGTCCATCAAATTAAAACTAAATTAACTTATTAAAATACAGCGACAATTTAACTGTTTTGAGTAAAAATACCCTTTCCAAAGTTTATTTTTCTTGAAAAATAGTAATTAAATTGAATGTCTTAACTTCTTTTGACCACCATTTCGACATTTTATTGCTCCTAGTGTTGTAAATTTAATTGAAAATTCTAAAAAAGAGATTTTTAAATACGCATTCGTTGAGTAAAGATTATAAGTTTTAATACTCATCTAGTTATTATCAAATGGTGTTTTAATAGTTTTTCTTATCAAATTTTATCTTAAACTCATGAAATTGGCGAAACGAGTGATTTGACTTCTATTGATACTTATTCGGCAGTTAATAAACATTCCCCAATTATAGGAGATAAGATGCAAAACTTCAATAGTCACATAGGCTCAAGTTATTTAATGAGTGCCAAGCATGTAGTTATTCTTTCTTTTGCTATTATGCTTAACTTTTTGCTTTACCAAAGGTTCAAGACCCCTGTGCTCTATTTAGGAAAATTGTTTCAAATGTTGGTATATTTTCACTAATGATTCTCCCCAAATGTTTGACTTCTTGAGTTTTCTTCGCTAGAGGATTAGAATTGTGCTGAGTTAATTTCAAAACTACATGGTTACATTGTTGCAAACTAAATTTTGGTTTGTTTTCAAGGTTATTCCTCGTTTACTAATATTCTTGTCGAAAGCTGTAAGATTACTTTCATGACATCCCGAGTTCCATTTACTTCCTTATTTCATCTTACTTCAATTAGTTTAAAACAAATAACCTTGCTTCAGTGGAACATTCTGTGCTAGATGAAGCCTTGATAGAGATTCCTTTCAGCGCATTTTTGAATGTATTTTTACTTGCACAGTTTTGGAAGCAATCATTTCTGAAACTACAGTTTTAGTTTTATGTTCCGTATGTTGAAATTCCGTTCTAATGAATGTGAACCAGTTAAGTGCCGACGTGATTATTGGTCATGAATTGTGTCGACTCTATTATTACGTCTTTATGTTTACATAAACAGTAAAGCAGTTTTTCATTTCTTGATTCTTTGGTCATTATCACTAAAAACTGCTGTTCACTACAAAACTATTCCTGTTTTTTTACTTCCTAAGCAAGAACATTTTGTACATTTAAAAAACTTCGTTTATTTTGTCCCTTCTTGCATCTTTAGTAAGTGCTGCTGAAATTCTTTTCTTCAGAAGCTTTTTTTTTTTAACTTTCTTTTTGATATAGACATATTTTTAGACGTTATTCAGAAAAAAAAATACTTTTTTAGTGCGAGTTTTTAAAATAAAACTGTTTTTAGGCAGCTAAAGTATAAAAACATTAATGTCCCGAGAATTCTGTGCTAATTGTACTGTCTAAAATTAATAATGGTAGATTGATAGTTAGAGAAATAAGTAAAGCACATAGTGTATCAAGAAGTACACTAACATGATCATCTACACAGTTGAGTACCAGAGGTACCACGAAAAATATGACCAGACTAAGTATAATGCATCGCTGCAGGCCCGTCATTTCACGTTTTTAGAGGGGGGGGGGGCAAAGGGTGCAAACACAATGCAATTTCATCGGAAAAAAGCAAACACCACGCCCATTTATATATTGATTAACTGATTTCTCAAAACCGGGGGGGGGGAGCAATTGACCCCCCCTCCTGACCCCCCAAATGACGGGTCTGGTTCGTTGTAAGTTTCCCTTTGTTTTGTTTTTTTAATTCAACCCCCTATATCAGATAAGATCAATGAAAATGAAGTGGCCGACTACTGGATTCAACGTGGCCGAGCACTGGATTTCTGTGGCCGACTACTGGAGCATTTACTCAGTGGCGTAACTACTCGTTGGTTTCCGGGGGGGTTATATTCTAAATCACCACGAGGTTAAAAAACGGCTGGGGGGGGTGGCAACCCTTTTTACCCACACTTTGCATGTATGTATGTATGTGTGTGTGTATATATATATATATATATATATATATATATATATTTATATATATATATATATACATATATATATATATATATATATATATATATATATATATATATATATATATATATATATATATATATATATATATATATATATATATGTGTGTATATATATATATATATATATATATATATATATATATATATATATATATAATACGCACTTGAAAATGCGTACTTCCGAAGTTCGAAAAACCGGACAACTTTTTAAAGAGGAAAGAAGTATTACTGTAGAAAATAGAAAGGTGGGTCCGGGGTTTCGCCCCCGGAAATTTTCATTAATTGTACCTCTAAAAACTCTCATTCTAGACTATCTTGGTGATGTTCGATCTCTTCCTCAGTCAGTAAAACACGATTGCCGGCATTTTAATAATGTGAAAGAAAATGATGGGATACAGAAATTCTTCCCAGCGATTTTTTCGAAATTTCAGTTCCAAAAACGCAATTTCAGACGAATTTCGATCATAATGGGAAGTTTAGAGGCCTACCTCCGGAAAATTTTGACATTTATTTCCTAAAAAAGACAATCCTTAATGATTCTAGGAAGGGGAGGGGGTGGCAATGAAGTCGGTAACACAATGAGATTCGCTGGAGAATCGTACTTTTTCATTCGGTGTAATCCTAACTGCCATCGCTTGGCAACCCCAAAACCATTGTGTCAATTTCCACAATGACCACCTGTTGATTTGTCCTTCTGGATCACAATTTGAGAAGCAAGACTAGTTGTCCGCCATTTTTGGCCACTACAGTAGGAAAAATTATTGCTGTTCGCCAAGTAAGCGATAAGGTGTCCCCAGTAATTGGCCCACACCTCTAGTCAAGCATAAACTTGACGAGTGAGCACGCCTTCCGGAGAGGATTAGTGTCAATCGAAAGGAGGAGAGAGCAAGATAAGGAAACTTAGGAATTTCCCTGGTTAACCTTTCCACTGCCCTACCACGTGCTGGTCATTTTTGATATCTTTCTTCCATACTGCAAATGCAGCCAGCACTAAAATCGAGTTCGGTTTTGTTGATTCAGAAAGAGGAGGAAAACTATTAGTATGCAAAGATTATATGTTCCGAATATATTCACGTAAAAAATGATACGTCTCATTGAAAGTGCACAAACCGTTTGTGCACAGCAAGAATAACATTAATAGGGAATAACATGGTGAACCACAGTGATAATCACAATCACCAGCCGAACATCGCAAAAAAAAAAAAAAAAATTAGAAAGACCTACGAAAGACGACGCTTTTTTAATTTCAAATTCAACCCCCCTCCCCCTGTATCATATACAGTTGGAAATGCTTTACTGATTACAAAAATACCATTCTTTTTCCTGTACCATCAAAATTGAGTAAGCTGTAGCATTTTAATAGTTTTGAACCGTACGCCATTACATCGCATGAACGAAGAATTCAGCAACTCATTTTTATTGTCATTTTGAGAATATATCTCCCAGCTGCCATAGGGAAGAGCATAACAAGATACTGCACATACCTTGTACACAAAACTTTAACCTTCTACAGTATATAGTTTTTGAAATACACAATTTACACACATACTAACGTATACATACAGACTTCACGAGAAAACTCACATTACTTCACTCGGTGATGGTCAAAATGGATATTTCGGCTGTCCATACATTGATTGGTACACATTCACTTGCAGATGAGCAGAAATACAGCTGAATGAACTTTTGAGGGTGGGTAAAATGAAAATTTAGGCGAAAATTGTACAAAAAATTTTTTGCATATGCATTGAGTCCTGTAGTTTGTATACGGAATTTAAATAACATTTATTTTAAATGTGTGCTAGACTAAAGAAAAAACTTAGATCAAACTAAGACATTAACTAATATTGAAAAAAATAAAGGTTATGAAGCAAATGATATATGAATCAAGAAGGTGAAGTTCTGAAGTTATTTTTTTACCAATGGAGCAAAAAAGTTTTAAGAAACGGTTTTTGAATTGATGACTTGAATCAGGGGTGGCATTTCAACATTTCGTTTGAGGGGGCAAGTTTGTTAAATATGAAATTCCTCAGTGTGGAAAAAAAACACATATTGTTTAAAAGAACGATGTCTTAAACTGTATTTATTATTAAGAAAAATTGGAGTTAGTAAAAAATTTATTTTTATGACTAAACTTTAAAATTATTTTGCAATCAGTTATCACGCAAAATGTCTGAAATAGAAATTAGTTCTTAACTTTTAGTCAAGTTTTAATCTGCAATGTTTGGAGTAAAAAATATTTTTTTTTCTATCGATTTCCAGTGTCTTTTGCTATTTTCCAAACAACTAAAGTTGAAAATCATTTCTTGTCCCGGGTAGAGCA
>JAXGGA010003392.1:40000-103559 GCA_038373865.1 Uloborus plumipes
GTCTACGCTATTTCAAGAGGGCGAGCCACTTTTTTTTAAAACGGTACACAAGTATACGTGTTAATCAATTTCTTTTATCATTCACAGCTCGAGCGCCGTCGTTGTGGTACCCGTCAATACCTTCCCTATTGTTGGCCCGTGCCTGCACGCTGTATTTAAAAAAAAATCAAGAAAATACATCTGGTACTTTCTTAAAGCCAGGGAAAGAACAATTGCCTCTCCTAACTCCCCTCATAGATAATAGTTTTAAATAACGGCACGTCTCTGGAAAATTTTAAATACTTAGAATGAGAAGTATTTATTCAGGAAGAATAATCGGAGGCCAAAAATAGCGAACTTTTATTTTGCCTGTATGCAAGAAGTCTTATTTACTAAGCCAATTTTAGATTAATTATGCTTTTTATGTTTTCTTTGATTTCCTAACTACAATGGAATCAATGCTTTGATTTTTATTTAAAATGCACAAATTATGTTTATTTTGTACATTCTTCTAGTGTTTTAAAACAAATTCTACTTAAAATAAAAGCTGTTGTGTGGAAAAAAAACACACTATGTTCAATAACGAACTGCAACAATTATTTGTTTTTTGAATCTGAGTGAAATGATGAGGAAAAGTATGAACGCCCCAAACTAAAATTGTTAGAAAGACAAAAATTCTCAAATTGAACAAAAAGCTTATTAAAAATAAAACTTGAATTTTATCCAATAATACGAACAAGCAGACATATCATGCACACATTACATGAGGGTAAAGATGAAAAGGGTGGGAAAAACCCAGTTTATTCCCGAGAAAAAACCGGGTTCTTTGGGAAGGTGATTTTGAAAATTCCCGAGAGTTTTGGGAATTTTCAAAAATGATAAGAAATTCTGGTTTTTAAATTTGTATTTGTTACCCTAATTAGATACTTCAAAAGATATTTCCTATAGTTATGTTTTGCAGTATATGGACTTGCTTATCAGAAAAATATTTCACAATAAGAAGTGAAAGAGGCCAACCTATCTTGAGTTTGTTTTGTCTCAGCGTATAATTTCAAATTGAGATGGTTTGTTGATTTTGCTTTCTAAAAGCACAGTTAATTGCTTATCTCTTGCAACAATTGCTTCTCCACGTGTTATATGATAGTTTTTTCAAAAAAAAAAATGTTTAGTATTTTATGTACATTGTACAACCTCCTTCAAAACATCACGTTGTACACTTTGATCCAATAGACAGGGTTGTCTGAATGGTTTTTATCAAATTAAAAATGCGTATTTCAGCATAATTTTTTTTTCTCTCTCTCTTTTTAAAGAACTCCAAAGGCAGTGACACTTTATAATAGTACTGTTTTGAAAGTTGCATTTAAACTCAAATAATGACGAAGTCTTTATTTTTTACTCATACATTGAGCATAACAACTATGTAAAAATTTCAAAATTCCCAAATTTCCCCAAAATTCCGGGTTTATTCCCCAAAAGTTTTTTCCCGGCTCTCAAAAACTACGGGTTTTTTGCATCTCTACATGAGGGGGAACACTGAACATGGTTAAAAATGCTGAAAGGAAGAAAAAAGAAAAAAAAAAGATTGCAACATTATCTGCAAATTTTTCGAATAAATAAATCAAAATTTTTGGAGTAAGGACATTTTGGGAAGTCACAATGACCTTCCATCAGTGCGACCTCTATGAGGAGAAGGGGGCGCAATTTTTCAAGCTCGCCACGGGCGCTGGGCCCTAGCTACGCTACTGATTGGGACAGCCAGGGGACTGTTTTTGGCGCTTAGGTAATTTCTAGAAAAAAAATTAAATTGTTATCACTCCAAATACAATTGGGCTACAAAGTATTAATGCTTTACTTGTATTAAGAGCAATAATTACTTTATTACACTTTATTATCCCCCCCCCCCTTATTTGCCGCCCCTGACTTGAATCAAGAAAATTATTGGGCGGGGAGGGTTAAAAGTTACTGTGATAATATTTACTGGATTATTTTTAAAGTTTCAAAAAGTTTTTTTAACAATTCAACACTTGCATAAATTAAGCCCCGAAATTAGCTTCTTTATTTTATTAACGATTAAGTTTATAGTTGCTATTATTTATTTTGGTATTATCTTAAATTAAAAAGCTTATCCCACCAATTAATCTAATACCCTAACCTAGACGTAGCAGTTATAATAAGATAAGCAGTTATAATGACCCCACGTGAACTGGTGTACTACAGCATGGTTAGCGATTTCCTCCAATTGGGGTGGCGCAATGGAACGTTTTCTGCACTTGGGTGACTGCTATATTTCAGCAGGTAACAGGCGGAATCAAATAAAAATTTTTCCACAGGTAGGCCATAGCGGGTACAGGTGCTGGTTCAATTGGTGTGTGAACATTTCAAACGGGGTGGAGCAAGGGAACTTTTTTTCTCATTAAATGTAACTGCTCGAGAAGTAATGAACGAAAAAAAAAATGATCCGCAGGTAGACCTTAGAGGGTACAAAAACTGATTCAATTTTTACGCCAGTAGATTAAGGAGGGCGAACGTGCCACAACAATCCCAGCACATAAAAATCGCTAATTGTTTTAACAGTTTATTGTAAAATTGCTATATTATGTGAATTTAGTAAAAAATAAAGACTTAGGCATCACAAAAATTACCAGAAACAAAACATTGTTTTTGAAAAAAGAAAGAAAAAAAAAAGCAGAGGAAAAAAAAAAATTCTAAAAAAAATTCTGAAAAATTTAAAGAAATACATAAATCATTTTCAATCAATGTTCTAGAGCCCTAAGACGGGCATTAGTCGCAATTGATCTTAAATACGCTTTAATTAATTTAAGCTCTTAGAATGAAGGTTCGGCCTACAACTGTGACTGGAAGTTAGTAAAATTCGTAAAGCAATGATAACATTTAGTAAAGCATTTTGGAAACTTCCCAAACAAATATTTAAGTGTATCTAGTATTGAAATTAGAGTTTCTGAAATTAATTTTATATGAACTTTAACTCTGTGTATAAATCAGTTCCATTCACATTGTCTATCTCCAACGGCAAGTTATTGTAATTGGCTATGAAGTCATGCTTTTCCAAAGCTTTTAATGCTAGAATATTTGCAAAGAGGTCCAAATTTCTTGTTGAATTTTTTTATTTGTTGAAAACGCTCCTCAGTGGACATTAGAGATGAGTTCGGGCTCACTTTTGAAGGCCCGAGCCCGCCTCAGCCCGAGAATTTTTAATCCGAGCCTGCCCAAGCCCGAGTGATATTGTCTTGTTTTGAGCCCGACCCGGCCCGAGCCCGAGTGTATCAAACATCAATCTATATTTTTAATTTCCACTTGGGATGCACTGCCATATGGTATATGGTAATAACAATCGCAAATATATTATAAGTCGGTGCTATCTTTTTGAATTATTATTATTATTATTGCTGCCATTAAGAAAAACTGTTCTCACGTTCTTTAAGTACCCCAATATTTTATTCCGTAAACGTTGTATTTGTACAAAAACTGACTATCTTAATATGAGATCGAGCCCGAGCCCGCCCGAGCCCGAAAGTTGCTTGAAGTTAAAGGGCCCGAGTCCGTCTCGGGCTCGGGTTCGGGCTCGGGCCGAGCCCGGCTCATCTCTAGTGGACATAATAGCTCTATCAAGAAGAGTGTTAAAAAATGTGAAATAATTTATTTCCGGATCGTCTATTAGTTTACCATTTGACTCGAAGAAAACTGTTTGTTTAACACTCTTTCTACGAAGAGATGGCACAGGAGGAAAAGAAATTTCATTAGTATTTATTTCCAATTCAAGAGCTAAATCTTTCGCTGAAATTTTAGAACTTTAGGAATGAACCAAAGTGAGAGCAATCCTTCCCTTGAAGTGAAGGTTACTACATTTGAAACTTTTCGATACTGAATCTTAAAAACTGGAATTTTAGGCGATCTTTGATTATGTTTTCGTTGGGGTGAGGGCTCCTCTCTCTGGAAATGTTTTGGAATTGAAGGCAAAAAGGAAATGGAAGGGGTCTTTGATGACATTTGGGACAGATGTGTTGTACGAAACTCTTCCCGGAAGATGTTTTGAAATTAAAATTCCAAAAAAAAAACGCAATTTTTAGACAATCTCTGATGATGTCAGGAGGATAGAAGTTGGAGGACACAACCCCAAAAATTCTCTCCTAACAATTTTTCGGTATTGATAAGTTCAAAAAAAAAAAAAAAACGTAAGTTTAGATGACTTCGATCATACCAGGGAAAGGGAGGATTCAAATTACACTCCGGAAGTGTTCCGAAATTAAAGACTGAAATTTTTGTACTTAACATATGTAAACCACGGTATGTAGCAAAGGGTACGTAAAAAAATAAAAAAATGATTAAAAAAATTCGCCCCTCCCTTGAGAAACTTCTAGATTCGCCCTTGAGAATTTTAAAGTCAGTTTCTCTGAACTTTGGTAAAAAATTAAGCATTTTCTCTATTAACTGAGCATATTAGTAGTAGTTAAGTTCATAGTAGATTTTTGCACTGCTTTGCTAACGAAATTAATTTGAACAGCAAATCGTATCTTGTAAATAAAGAAGTGAGAAATTTGAAAATTTTCAAACCCATTGCAAGAGCTGTTGCTTCAATTACACATTTTGACTCAGTTGCAATTTCCAATATTTCAACTATTTCATAATAAATATGCCCCAATTCGAAATCTACTAGCTTTGATACTTCCAACTTGGTATTGCCATTACGAGTCAGATAAAGGCTTAGCAATAAATTTTTTAACCTATCGCATTAGAATGTCATATCGCTGAGTAGAAACAGAAAACAAGACATATTTGCTGCAGTATGCCAAAAATATGAATTTGTCTCTGTTGAAGAATTGGCCATAGAGCCGTTTGTATTTTATATATTTTGAAAGCAAGAAAATGGCTTGAAGAAAAAAGTTCTTTTTCCCCCACGCACACACGAAAATATTTTACTCTCCCATATTATTTTAGCGGCCCTAAATTTCAACATATTTTAGCGGCCCTGTGCGGCGGCACAGTTTGCCACCCCTTAAGCACGGCGCACGGCCCTGATTCCCGTAGCTCAAAAACTATGAGTTTTTTGCATCTCTTTGTATATGTATGCTATGTGTGGAGGCAAGGTGCATAGTACGCAGTCCTCATGCATGTCAAAGCTGTGACTTCTTCTACGAAGGAATTCAAAACTGGAAAAAGAAGGGAAAAAAAAAAACATCAGGGAATACCATTTTCAAAAAGTGAGATAAAAAGAGTATTTTGATATGATGGCCCGTAGCTTTTTGGTTTACGATGATAACCCTCCCGGCACATTTTTTTGTTTTTCTGTTGCGGCACAACCAAATCGATTCTACATCTAATTTTGTCTTTGATAGAGGTAATTATTAAAATTTAACAGATTTCCTCCACGTTGAGATTTTAACATCGTAAATTGCGAACTATACTTGGAGTCGCCATTTTGGAAAACGTGTTAAACGATCACAAAAAACACATTTGTCATTTTTACTTAGTTAGGAAAGCAACCCTGTATTATTTACAGGGGTTCGAGTTTTAAGTCGCCAGATCTCGCCAATTTTACTTTTTTCACTATCTTCTTTTGGCACAAAGAAAGATAAGGCTCAGTATTCCAAGTCTCCATCCACCCCAACCCATTGCCCCCTACAGGCAGGTGAACAATAGTGGCAGCTTCTAATCCCCTATTATTCCCTGGGGGCGATGGCAGTGTGGATATCACCTTTCATTCTAGGAGTTTTATATTTTTTCATCTCATTTTTGCATTTTTGGATCAACGTTTCGGGAGGGGTTTTGTCCCCAAAACACCCCGCATAGGTACGCCACTGCATTTACTAGTGTTGACAACAGCTTGGATTTTAACATATTTTTTTTTTTTAAATTTCTGAAACAAGTAGGTGATTCACTATCAGAAAGGTTCATTCTAAAGTTTTACCTTGTTTTTGTTGCTGTATTGATAGCTGAAAATTCTAGGTCAGCCAAGATCCACAAAAGATCTCTTAAATGGCCGACTACTGGAGCACTTACCCTATATCCCACTATTTGCCTGCCACTAGTACAACTCAGTTCTTGGGAATATAATCAAAATGCAACATGCTTTTCGGATATATGAAACGGTTATATAAGTAGTCTTTTCATCATCAACGAAAGGGTCAGGGAAGGTGCACAAAATAGAAAGAAAGGTTAGTCTCTAATGGCTTGTTTTAGCAAGCTATTGATTTATTATTATTTTTTTTTCCTTGTAAAAAATAGCGAAACAAAAAGTTTTTATTTTAAAAAGAGATATTAATTTGAGCCTCAAACTAAATGTAATCATTTTGCAAAGGGGGCTCCGCCAGAGTTCTCCAATCGGGCCCCGCATTTGCTAAGGCCGGCCCTGATGCCTGTAATAGCCAAGAATGCAAAAACATACTTCCACTCAACCGCTTGTTACGTCTCCCCCCCCCTTTTTTTTTCTATATGCAAAAACAAGGTAAGAAAAAATACGTCAAAGCAGAGTGCCTTTGCTTTCAAAGGATCATGGAATAAGTTAGAGACATTCGAAAGTTCCGAAGATCAATAAATAAAAGGAAAAAAAAAAAAAAAAGAAACCGACACATTTTTCTCACATCGGAAATGTGCCAAGAGCAACACTCAAAATGAATTTTCTTTTTCGATTCCGTTGCCAAAAAACTGTTAAAAAAATATTTAAAAAAATTTAAAACAGATGTAACCAATCGGCATCGAAAATTTGATCGGTGTTTCTTGTTTCAGTACGGGTTTTAGGGTCTTCGAGAATATATGACAGGGGGGGGGGGCACGTGCCCCCCCCCCCCCCCCGCTGGATCCGCCACTGTACATATACGTATAAACAAATAAGAAAGAAAGAAAGAGTCAGGCAGAGTTTTTTTTTTTTTTTCCTCTTTCCTTCGCGTTCTGCTGTTTGTTGGCTAAGCGGCAAAAGATAATCGTTACGCAGAGATAAATTTCCGTTAGAACTTTTTGTAAATAGTATGTTGGAAAATCTTAGAGCTATGATTAAATGCATCGTGAGAATTCGAAGATTAAAATGAATAATTTATCCATTTTAGTAATAAACTCAAGGTGAAATCCAAGACTGAAAACACTGCAGCGATAATTCTGTCATGTCGACTTAAACAAGATGTCCGCCCTTCAAATTTTTGATGATGATGATGAGAGCTTGGAGTCGCAATGCGCAGACGCAAACTATCAGGGGTGCCTTTCACATGTCTCACTGAGCATGCGCAAGCCTAAAGGGTGCCGATGGCGCTAGAGACAAAGCTTAAAGCACCCTCTGAGAGGCCTTTTGGTGCAGAAAGAGCATTTCAAATTCGCTATGGCACCCCATGGCACGTTGCTTTCGCCCCAGCTTTCTTATTGGGACCTCTGCGGCACCCGTAGTTTTAACAGTGTAGAAGTAATTAAATGTGCATTGTTTACTTATAGATTTCAGCATCATTTAACATTGTCACTTAAGAAAATTTTAAGTCTATAGTTACTAATTTAGCATTGCACGAGTGTATTAAAAAGGTAGCGTTTGTATTGAAATTCACAGCTCTATAACTCAAAACGTAGTTGAGTCTCAGTCATAGTTTTTTTGTGAGATATTTCTATTAGCATTAAAAACATTTTATAAAATTTTCATTTTTTTTCACTCAGTCCCTTTTCAGATATTAACCTACGAAAATTGGTATTTTTGTGTTTTCGTCCATTTTTAAAGAGCCGTAGGAAAAAAAGGAGCTCATTTTAAAGACAAAAACTTATGATGCTAGTAGTACTATGAAGTACGGAAACACAGAAATAAAATAATATTACCGAGTCTGAGTCTCTTTTAATTCCTAAAAATTTAAGGCCTTAAAAATTACCGATTGTTAAATTTTTTTCGAGTTTTGAGAGAAAGAGTTTAACTGATTTTCTTCCATGCTAGGCAAATTAAAATAATGTGCATTTAACTCGCGAGAGCTCGCGCGGGGTCGAAAACGACCCCAGCCATTTTTGCTTCCATTTCTTGAAATTTCATAGCCAGAAAAGGAAACCATCTTTTCGGTAGCTACAATTGTGTCCTTGCTTGATGTGAGAGTGTGGTTGGAATTTTCCTAAACCCTTTCCCTTCTTGCAAAGAAATCTGGGGGGGGGGGGTCTCATGCGAGCATTGGGGTCGATTTCGAACCCCGCGCGAGCGCTCGTCTGACAGATAAAGGCGCGAGCTCTCGCGAGTTTAAAGGTCATTTTGTGCTGAGCACACGGTTTTTTAAATTATTTTGATATCTTTAAGAATGACTTGGCAATAAAATTTTCCGCAGACCTCGTTTTTGATCAAATTTGTCAAATGGCCACTTTAGAAATGGCTGCCAAATAAAAAATACAGCTTGTAATTTTTTTTCAATTGCAGTTTTGTTAATGTCTACCTAAAAGAATCAGGAAAATTAAAAACGTTGAGCAACAAATTTTATTGAAATTGGGTGATTGACCCGCCAACCTCTAAAAACCGAGTTCGTGAAAGTAACTCCCACATCCTTGAAGAGTGTCCTAAATTTCATTTTAAGGGCTTGAAGTTCCCGAAAACTGGTCCAACCAACGTACGATGCATAAGAAATTGCATTTTCAAGGTTTCAGGTAAAGAAATTCTCTCTTGCACCAAAGACCGTTGGAAACTGCGTTCTTACAGCTATAATTCAGAACGAAATCCAGGGCCACCGACCACCCCCCTCCTTTCCGTAACGTAATTAGGTACACCATTGATGTTTTTAACTTTCAATTTTGAAAAACGGACGAACGAGCAAGCCGAAATTTTTTCGAAGATTGTTCAATTTACAAACTAGAAAAATTCCGGGACGGGGTCCCGAATTTCCCAACCCCTTAACATCTCCAAAGATAGTACTTAAACCTTCTTTTTTAGAGCAGTATTTTCAAAAAAAGAAAAAAAATCGGGGGGGGGGGAGAAATTCCACGTCCCCTTTTCTGTGACATAGTTAGAGATATGAAATTGCTTTTTTAAGTGATCAATTTCTCAAAATGGGCGGGAGAACTCCAAGAAACGTATTCTCCCCTTAGCAAATTGTCTGCAGATCACTTTTAAGAATATAAATTAAAAAAATTCTATGTGTAGGCCCCCCAGTCCTTTACCCACTAAGATCTCCAAAATAGTTTTAAACTGCGTTTTTAGAGTCGGATTTTGAAACGAAATTCTGGGGAGGATCGCCCTCTCCCTTCCTTCTCAGGCCCGGATTACCCATTAGGCCATCCTAGGCCCTGGCCTAGGGGCGCAAGCTGGAAAGGGCGCATATTGAGGAGGAAAAAAATTATTCATAGTTCGTTGATAATATAAAAAAGGAAGGAAGAAAGAAAAAAAAAGAACGCGGCACGCTAGTATATGGAGAAAAATAGTCAATTAGAATGGATTGCAACCTGCCCCTGAGCAGAAGAAAAAAATGAAAGGTAGGGGGCGTAAAGCTTGAGTCGAAATAATTCTGGTCAAAGCAAATACTTTTCAATACCTTTGATTTAAACAATCATTTCTTGAAAATATAGCACACTGGAAAATTAGTAACAGTCATAGTATAGAAAATGGTCGATTATAAAACTTATTTATGAAATAATTTTTCTCTTGATGTCTTTAAATCATGTCAGTAAGTTTGTTTTGCAATTAATAATTTATTAATTTATATTTATTTAAGATAGTCAACCCACAGGGCCGTATGAAGTTTAAATTTTTGGAAGTGGGGCATATTAATCAATTTACAGAATGAAACTTCAAATTTTGCCGAATGACAAAATATGAGCCTACACAAGTTCCAACATTTAACGAAAAGAGACATTAGACGCCATTATAAAAATTTATTACAAATTTGCTTCCGAATTTGGCAAACTGACACATCATTTGCCGAATAAGAAAATTTTGGAGAGTTAGCAATGACCTCCGTCCGAGCTCCTCTGCTACAAATATTGCTTATTTCGTACTCAAAATATTTACCATGGACTGATTTAGTTCTCAACAGACACATGCATCGTACAACAAGTTCCCAATAAATAATTTCCAATGCACAATTTTATATATTTTATTTATAATTATATCAGTTATTGGGGTTCATTTTCAACATATTATTTTTCAAAATATTTTAATGAAGGTCAAAACAAAGTGGACAAAAATCAGGACATGCCTTGAATATGTTTTAAATAAAAGAACAGTTAAAGAGAGGGATAAAACAATTGTGAAGAAAGGAGCATCAACATTCTAATCTTTCTAATGTGGAAAATTAAAGAAAAACAAAAGGGTATCAAGAAATTCAAGAGCCGTGCTTTTTAAATTTAAATAAAATAAATTAAAAATTACTTTAAGCTATAATTGCTAATTATCTCCTCAGCTCAAAACATTATTATTCTTTTTTTCTGAGGTCACAGACTTTTTTTTTCAATTTCATTAAGTAAAAATAAAAAAATAACTGTTGTTTGAAAAAGAAAGCATGAGACAAGATGTTTTACAACATATTTTCAAGAATAAATTAAAGTTTAGTGACGTAGTGAAATAAGGGAAGGAGTGCTTCCGAGCCTAATCCCTTAAATTCACGTTACTAAAGCAGACTAAAATTGTGTTTTAATAATTTTAATTTCAGAAACATTCCATGGGAGATCCCCTGAATCCACTTCAATTTCCACCTTCAAACATTATCTAATCTTGCTTTTTATGAAACGTCCATTTTAAAAAGTTCCCGAGTGAGACTTAACGAACCCCTTCCTTTCCCATAACATCAAAAATGATCTTCAACCTCGCATTTAGGACTTAAATGTCGAAAAATTTCTGAGGAGAGTCCAGAAACCTATTTTTTTCCCCTTAAATCATCGAAAATTTTCGACAATTTCATTTATCTGATTTCAACAGATCTGTCAAGGAGGGTCTTCACCTCGACCCCTCCCAACATTTGAAATCCTTCTAAAATTTCAAAAAATTTTAATTAGAGAAGAGTTTCCAACTCCCATCTCTTCACCTAGCACTGTTATAGATGCATTAGAATTTTTACAAATGCATATTTCAAAATTTTTTCTCTATGGAAAGCTCTCAAGCGCGCCACCTCCACACCATAACAGATCATATAAAATTTCGTTTTCAGACCGCAAGATCGAAAATATTTTCGGGAAGTGACCCCCACCTCATTAAAAAATTGTCTAAAATCTCGTGTTTTGGGTCTCAATTTTAATAAATGTTCCCAAAGAGCCCTCCGTTTCCGGCATTCAGTTCTCATCTAACACTATTCAAATTGTCTAATTGTTTTCATTACTTCAATTCCGACACCTTTACCGAAGCGAATTACTGAACCCAATCGTCTAAAATTGTATTTTAGGATCTCGGGAGGACTCTCCCGATTTCCGCCTTTCCAAAGCATCATTAAAGTTCGTCAAAGTTTTAGGTTTCGAAAGGGGTGAGAAGGAATCTTCAAACTCATTCCTTTATCAAACATCATCAAAGCTGACTCACATTTGCTTATGTAGGACTTCAATTTCGAAAACTTACCCGGGGGGGGGGGGGCAGAGGTAAGCGACTGAGATTTTTAGGGCAAAACAGTATGTATTTTGTAACATTCAAAGGAAAATATACGCTGTGATATCAGGCTTTTTAACTGGATTATTATACCATTAAATTAAGCTTAAAAATTACAATAATCCAGGAGAAAAGATCGCTTCTACAACGTATATTTTGCTTTGAATGTAACAAAACACTTACAATTTTGCTTTATAAATAATAAAAAGAATCATAAATATCAATAAATTTAAAAAAATCAATAATCTTTAAAATTGCGCTTTGAATTGGCTTGCTGCGAGTTGTCCCATTACTTTCCGATAAATGGCATAAAATTGCATTTTGAAAGCTTCAATTTCGACAAATTCCCGAGGGAACTACCTTTGGACCTTTCTTTTTCGAGCATTGACAGAGGAATGCGAAAAAATAAGGGAGGAAATAATAATAAAAAAAAATCATAAATCAGTTCATCAAATGGGGCGGGGGTAGGGGGAATTTCGATTTTGATAGGGTTCCGATGTGTGAGGTGGGGCGTAGTTTCTAAGTTTGGCCTAGGGCATAAATAGACTTTAATCCGGCCCTGTTCCTTCTATCATATAGTTAGAGGATAATTGACTGCGCTTTTTTGAGATATTAATTTCGGAAAATGAATCGCTCTCAGCAACCAGAAGTGCCCACATTATGGCGCCATCCACTTTTCGGGGGGGGGGGGATTTTTTAAAACTAATTAATTTATTTATTTAAATTATTTACGTGTTTTTAATAAAAATTATTCATTAATTTACTTTTTTAATTTAAATCATTTCTTTATTATTTATTTTTTGCGTGTGTGTGTGTGCTTAGAATGTCAGGAAGGGAGCAATTCTATTCTGCGCATAATTCGAACATTTAAAAAATTAACAATATATAAAAAAGAAAAATTATAATTTAAAAAAAAAATAAATAATATGAAAAATGAATAAATAAAAAGCACAAAAGGGTTGTAAAAGAAAAAAAAACTTTTTTTGCGGGGGGGGGCGGATTTTGCGCCATTGAGCCAGGATGGAGATGCATCTAACATTACAAAGATTGTCTGGGATTCTCGGGGATAAACCTCTGTTTTTATTAACATGCTTTTCAACTGATTTCATTCGCTTTTTTGACTTTGAAAGCGATTTCGAAGGTTTTCGAAGTGACATTTTTTGCTCGAGGGTTTGGAATGCGTACATCATTTACGCGTGTGTGCATCATGTTATGAAAATAAATGAATGCTCAGCACCATCTGTAGGCGATTCAAAAGTGATTAATGAATGACGAAAGGGCTTCTCTGTCATGCACTTCTATCGGGAGTCCCACTTTTTGTTTCTTAATTTCAAAACATTTTCTCTGCCGGTCACCTTGTCCAGTGGTCTGACCTTAGTCTGACCCGGATGGGGAGGTTTCTCTGTAAACAGGTGGTCCCAGCGCTGAAGTGACGGACTTGACACCCTCTCTACGCTTTGTCTCATCGTTCGCAGAACTCCCGCAGACAAAGCGGGCCGCCTCTCAGCGTGACTGACCGATTCTGGAGACACCCGTCACTCTGTCGACGGACATAATCCTCGCCCGTCACGTGTCCGGAGCAAACATTGACACTAATGGACGCCCGCATTCCATCCGCAGTTCTCGGAAGCCGTTTACAATTGGAAAGACTCCGCGTGGAAAATGAATTCCGAGACTCACAGATTGAGGGACGGATTCAAGTTTCAATGCAGGTCCTCCTGAAGGATCATTGAGGAATACCACCACAACAGTCTCGCAAATGTTAAGAGTTTGGCACTTGTATTTAAAACAAATCAAGTATCAGTCTGGAAAAATGGAATGTCTCACTACGGATAATCAAAGCACTCAAAACCCGCGAACCTTAGCTCCTCAATTTAAATCGTGCTTTTTGGAAATTTTAATTTTCTGAGAGTTCTCTAAATGCATCCCTTCCAGTGGCGCATTTTGGAGGGGGCCCAATCGTGACGATCATCCCAACTCATACGATTTCCATCTCCCACGGAGGCGGAGAACCTCCCTAGGGAGGATTAGTGCTTACTTCTGCGAACACTTTTCTTTGAGACAGTGCGAAAACACAAGTTCTGCCTTCTGATTGACGGGACGAGTTGGCGAGGAAATTTTCAATCCGGGGTTATTATTATTATTTATTTTTTTTTTTTGAAGTTTATCTTGTTTGACCACCGGTGGCCCACGTGGATCTGATTTCTCCTTAAGAGAGGAACCCCGCAGAGCGACGCAGGGGCGGCAAATAAGGGGGGCAAGAGGGGGCGCGCTCGCACCCCCAAATTTTTTCGCAGAATAATAAGAAACGTGTAAGCTCAATTTGTATGAATCATAAATCAATGATCATTATGTAAAAGACACTAATTCTCAATAATAGTTGACGAAAGTCAAGAAATTTTAGCACGAACAGTTTTCGTAATAAAGTTTTGCATCATTTAAACTACCAGTAATCACATAACGGAGAAATCTTGAAATTTTCCGAGTTTCTTATATGAATTTTTGAATTTATCAAGCTACTGTATATTGTTTAAATGAACCTTTTTTTTTCTTAAGATTAAATACATTTTACGATAGCTTCATTTTTACCAAATGTATTTCATTCCATACTGATTAAATTCATAGTTAACAAACTCGCCCCCTCAAACAAAATGCCGCCCCTGAGAGCGAGGGACGGGGGCAGAATCGCTAACAATAATGGGGCAAATTGAATACAATTTTCCACTCGCAAGGATTTTAGCAAGATTTGCTAAATGCATTTGAAAACTCTTTGAAATTTTTGACGCACGATAAGAAAAATAATCATATTTAATCAACGGAATAACCACCTTGGCGTCGGAAAGGGGTGGTATACTTGTACCCGTTCTCCCCGTCTTTTGGTAAAAAAAATTGTGAGATTTTTTTTATTTATTTCGTTGTTATTTTTTAAAATAATTTATTATACTAAATAAAGGGATTTTAAAGCAAGGACAAACTACCATATTAATACCACAAAATACATCACGAAAAATATGAAAAAAAAAAAAACTACCATCTAAACCTTTATTACAATAATACTATCACGGATCGTCTAAAACTGACTTTTTAAAGCTGCAAGTTTTAAAATTCTCTGTGTTGGAATGCCCCTTCTCCTTTCAGTTCTCACTAACATTATTAAAATTAAGTTTCGTTTTCAGTACCTAGATTCCGAAAAATGCCCGGGTGAGAGCTTTAAAGAACTATCCACTAACATCATCGAAAGTCTGCTAACTTACGTTTTTGGAGCTACAATCTCAGAAAACTGCCCTGCCTCTAAAATTAACAAAGACTTACAATCGTGATTTTAGCACTTGAATTTCAAAAAAAAAAAAATCCGTTCTCCCCTGAAAATAAATAAAGGCAATCTATTATTGGGCAATTCCACGGTAAATTCAACCAGATGGTCAATTTTCAAAATTAATGTTTCTAAGCTAACAAAGAGGTAAACAGTTGTATATTTTGAAATTCATGTCTAAATTTTGATAACTTAAGTTTTACCTAAGTTACAAGAGGTCAAACTAAGGTCAACATCCAGAGCGTTTTCAAACTATATTTGACGACTCTCAAAGAAGCTCTGTTTTTTCCAAAACATACATACTAAAATTATGAATTAAGACGAATAACTATTTAAATATTCAATGTACAGCAGGTGATGCTGCAAAAATGTGTGAGAATATGATTCATTTTGATTTGTGACAGAATTCCCGTGGGGCACATAAAGTGTTTTACCTCCGGCACCAAAATGTGCGATTAATTATGCTGGGCCAATAATTTTAAAGCTACATACATCAAATTTTGTATACAAAGTAAGATCTTTGGTCTCATTGATGTAACTCAGGGCTTCCCAAACTTTTTAAGCAGCGGACCCCTTTCATGAATCAAAGTTCGGAGCGGACCCCTGTCGTTCGAGAAAGTGCAAAGATAATTTTTGTTCGTAGTGAATTGAACTTTAAATAAATCAACTAGTAGCATATGTATGATTTTCCTCCAGTGGGAGATTCATTTTTTCTCAACCAAATGTGAACATTGTTTGCCCCCCCCCCCCCGCTCCCCTCAAAGTAAATGAAGTTGAAAATTTAACTTAAACCAGACCTGGGCTAGATTTCTTGACGGTTATTTTAGCGGGAGAAAAACAAATTATGGCGCATTTTGCTCGTAATCTCAATTTTACAGTCATAAATCTTCAAATTTATCCTTTGTCAGTAAAAAGAAGTTCATATTTACTAATATATCTTTCGTAACAAAGTCCGTATGTTAAACGGCACTTTTACATTTGTAATATGAACCTAGTTTAAGTGCTTACATTTTTGCACACTATACCTTGAATAATAAAAAAAAAACGCAATTTTATACGATTTGTGGCGATGTTAGAGCAGTTCCTGGGGCACCCGCCCCCCGAAAATTTTAAAAGTCCTAAAAACGCGCCAGTAGGCCTTTTTTTTTTTTTAGACATATTAGGAGGAGCAATAGGTCCAAGACAGCACATCAGGCGATTTTTCAAAATCCTTGCTTTAAAAATTCTCTTTTGAAAGATCTTTTTGTTAACAATTAGATTAAATAAGGTATGGGGATAATCTGCCGGATTTTTATTTTTAATTGAAGTTTCAATGAATAATTTCTTGCAATTTGCTAAATTACAGCTTTTCAAACGCACTTTTAGAATTTAGTTATGTTAGGAAAAAGGGATATTCGTGCGCTCCACAATTTTTTTAGAAATGGAAGCGTTATAAACGTAGGAATCTGCCATTTGGGTAACCAAAGGATGCAAGGAAAGATCCCCGGATATTTTTAAAAATTAAAATTTACAATTTCAAACGTAGACTAACCCTGATGATATTAAGGAAAGTGGAGATCAGTAACTGTTCCCCAGAAATTTTTCGAAATTATAGTTGTAAGAGCACTAATCCATACGATCAACGGTGAATTCATGTGGGAGTGAAGTTTCGGGGACCGTCTTCGGTAAGTTCTTGAAATTGAGGTCTTAAAAGTATCTTGGAAGGTAGTTTCCAAGCCTTAGCCTGAAGTTATGTCAATCAAATATCCATTTTAACATGTCAATCAAATATTCATATCGTCGCCACCATGCTAAACGAACGAATGTGAAATTTGGCACTTTTCAGGAGAGCTAAAACACTGCATATAACTTATTCCTACCTGACGTGTTTGGTTATTTTCAATTTTAAAACTTTTATAGATATTTTTAAGTGTAAAATTATCGTTCGAAAGTATCATTTTAATTTTTAATATTTTTGGGAAATCTGAACTTGAAAACCGAACTTGAAAAACGCGATTTTTCACATTCGTTAGTTTAGCATGGTGCCGACGATATCAACATGTCTATCAAATATTCATATAAACATGATGACAGACAGTACGATTTTGTCAGAGCAGAAAACGGTTTGACCGCATGATCTTGCATCAACCGGTCTCAAAATATTGAGTATGGCATAAAGGGCAACTGCATACTTCGAAAAGGAAAACTCTGGTTTTCAAAAGCAAAAAAGTAATTTTAAAGCTTTAAAACCCTTTTTTTTTCGTGATTCACCGCGGACCCCCGACTAAAGCTCGGCGAACCCCTAAGGGGTCCGCGGACCACAGTTTGGGAAGCCCTGATGTAACCTATTGACATTTTGAAACAAGTAAATATTTTTAATTAAAATCTAGGTGTGGAACGTAAAGATTTTTTTTTACGTTCGACACCGTTTGCGTCCGACACTGTTACATTCCTTATATAACACTTGTTTACAACTGTGATTCTCCATATTTTGCCTTTAATTACAAAGTTAAAGTGAAACATGATTAAAAAAAATTATTTTGACTTTACTGTGCATACATGTACTTTAAATTTACTTATTAAATAGTAAATTTTGCTTCAGAATAATGTTTTAAATTTTTTTTCTCCTCATGAGACATTTATATTATGACAATTACAATGCTTCTGAGTTGCTCTGGGAACTCTTGAATTAAAAAAAAAAAGTTTATGTACATATTATTGCTTTGAAAAAAAACAACAATCCAACTCTACACTGTTAAAAAAAAACTGAATTTTCAGGAAGATTTTTACTGATTTTAACAGGAAATTTCCGTTTTCGTTTCAAAACGTAACTTTTCCTTAAAAAACGGAAATATTCCGTGAATTACCAAGTTGGGGGAAAAAAACGAAATTTACCCGGTTTTGTGGTTGAAATACCGAATGAGGAAGTTAGAGACAGTCTGAAGAGACTTGGCGCGTGCGCAGATACGACGGAGTTTTCGGCAGAATATATGATTCATAACTGAATCAAAGTGCACAGCAAAAGAAACGCAAAGTCATCGAGAATTAATATGAATGTTTAAGCTTCTATGAAAGCGACTTGTATTATTCGCATTAGCATGGAAAAGAGGACATCTGTGTCTCGTCGTTTGGATAGTTACTTTACAAAAAACATTACATTCGAATGTTATTTAATCATATTCCTCAAGACGTTATTATGTGTGCCATTTTGTTTCAATTTGAAAATGCTTTGAAGAACAGCGTTGAATAAGAATTATTCCAGGATTCTGCGTAGTTAATCAAATTGACTGAAAAAATATTTTGGATCTTTTCATGTGTTTATGCGGTATGCATGTGATTATGAGCGTTTTCCTTGCTCAACATTTTTAAGAAGACTTCGTTTATCGCAATGGATAGAATCAAAATGGGCAACAAAAGGGCGTGTTAGTATATTTTAAAATCTACTCACTCTATTGTTGCCTTTTTTGAGCAACTTTTATTCCAAATTGGAGGTAAGAATTTTTATTTTTGTTACTGCTATTTTTATTTTAATCTGAGTCCAGACTTAACAGTTAGTTATTTCATGATGTAAACCAATTGTGCATTTTAGGAGTTGCATGTATAAACTTACTGGTGCTGAGGGTTAGTAAAATTTAGTGAAATGATTTTTGTAATTTTATATCTGGATTTAAAAGCTTAGTCTCAAAACTTAGCTTTTTTACTTTATGACTTTACTTCGTTAATGTGACGAAATTAATGTTGTCAAAACTACGAAAATGATTGTCAATTTGAGGATACTAGGATAAAGAAATATTTCGCTACATTTGACGAAATTCGTTCCCAAAAAATGACGAAATATTCGCTCGGGTTATATTCTTGGAAGTGATTTCATCAAAAACAAGGAAAATATCGTTAATTTGGAGAGTGCATTTCTGAAAGTGTTGATCACTATGAACACCATAACGTAAATATATATGAAAATAGAGGAAATCAGTAACAATACAGGATTTTTTTTTTAAGGAACCACGAATGTTTCAAATTCAAAAAGGAAAAAAAAAGAACTTTCGGACAGAGGCGTAGCAAGGGGTGAGCGAATCGGGCGACCGCCAGGGCCTGGCGCTTCCCGGGGCCTCGCATTTCCACTTAGTGCCAAATTTTTCTCCATTCGAGCTTTGTTCCGAGACAAAATTTCACAAAGTATTCCCGAATCCATACAGTTGAAAATACTATTTTTTCTCGCCAAAAATTAAAACAAACGAAGAGGTCTCGCTTTGAACTTCTGTCCGATCCAAGTTTTTCCGAACTTTCGGCGTGCTCTCTTGTTCACTATCACAGTTTTGTCTGAATCTTTATTTGCATTCAATGAAAGAACACCTGGAGACCCCCCAACCTGGCAAGGGGAACAATGTTTCACTATTTTTTAATTTTTTTTTGAAGGCTACAGATGCATAGGATCCCAAAACAGACTAAAATCGAAAACAAGGATACATTGGTTTTAGAAATTACCAACTGTAGCTTAACAAAAGCATTTTTTTACACTCAGGGCCTGATTTTAAAAAAGGCCCGAGAGGTTTGGTCTACAAAGCCTGATTCAAGCGCGGATACAAGGGGGGGGGCGATGGGGGCGATCGCCCCCCCTTGAGCAAAACAAAAAAAAAAAAAGAAAAGAAAAGAGAAAAAGAAAAAAGGGAAAAGAAAAAAGAAAGAAAGAAACAGGCACTTACCAAAAATGTAAAAAAAAAAGTAATTTTCTACTTTTCTAGGAATGAGAGATTTATTATATTTCTTTTCTGTTCCTGTGGAACTGAAATTTGGCACCATTTTCAAGACAGCGCCGATAAATTAAAAGTCTCTACAGGCAGAAATGCAAATGATAAAAGGAGAAGGGGTTATCCTTCGCCTTCGAATGCATACATTCCGAGTCGCCGATTTCTTGACGCCCGTCATCATATGGAGGGACGCCGTCTATATGACGTAACGAAAATAAGCACGATTTCAAGTGGTCTTTAGTCTCCTTTTGGAGTCAGTAGAACTGAGCAACGTTCCTAGTTCGGTTATTACACTTTCTTGTTTATGCGATTTTATGGAGAGGTGGCTTAAAACAAGGAAAATGTAGCAAATCAAATATATCATTTGGACCTGAGCCACTTTTATCAACTGAATCACCGTTAATATCCATTGAATCGCCTTCAAACACAGAAAAGACTAAAGGTAAGTTCCGTTTAGTGTAATGCATGCAGGGGCTTCCCAATCTTGAACTATTCAAAGAGGAAAATTTCTGAATTTGCTGATTGAAATTCCCAGTCACCTGCATACTAGGACAAGATTTTCTAATGAAATACTTTACTACTGTGTAGAAATTTGTTTACTCATCAGCCAAAATTTGCCAAAAAAGGATGTCGCAATGACTTCAATTCCGGGCACCCCTGAATGTATGCTAATACAATTGTAATACTACTAATATAAACTACAGTAACTATGCTGAAAACCGATGTAAGCAAGTGATGATGTGTTTATTTTTTTCTCTTCCCTCGTTCTTTATCTCTGCAGATTAATGTCAAGGATTTGTCGGTCCATATTTTTTAAAATATTTTAATTGATCTTAATTTGCAAAAGGCATAACATTTAAAAGGTTTTGTTTGATTACTTTATTCTCATATTTCTGCAGTCTCAATACCCATATAAGGCCTCGTAATGCAGAATTTTGTATCTATTTTTTAAAAAATTTCCCGGGGAGAACCACCCCCGACCCCCTAAAATTAGGGATATTCTACCCTCCTTCATTTAAAAGAGTTAAATGCATCCCCTACAAAGGTCATTCTTCTAAAAATATTTAAAAAAAAACACAGAAAGCAATAGCATTGGAAGAAAAAAAAAACATAGGTGGGAGGGATCAGCAAAAAGAAAAAGACCCATCAACAAGCACACATACGTATGTTTGTGTTTTTATGCTTCTTTTTTTTTTGGGGGGGGGGGGTATATGTGCCATTTTTGAGGGGGTTTATATATATATATATATATATATGTGTGTGTGTGTGTGTGAAGGTAAAAAAATCAATCGCCCATCCCCCCTTGAAAAGTTTCTGGATCCGCCCTTAGCCTGATTACTGACCAGGCCTCCTGCTTTTTAGGGGCCTCCAAATAGTTAAAATTGATTTAGCCAATGGCTGAAATTGTGAGGTTGAATAGATGGAAACCCAGAAGCAAAAGCTTTGAAGTCTAATGCAAGGCCTCTGGGGGATGTTTTTCCCCTCGCTGCGCCAGATTTTATCTTTACCTTCTCCATGCTTGTTTCGTTACTAAAATAAAAATTCTACAAGTGTCAGGGTTTGTACGCTCAGCCAAAACTCCTTCACTAAAGATTTTTTTTGTTGAAGGGCCCTTCAAACTCATGCATTTTGGAACTAAATAATTCAAAACTCCTTCTTTTTTTTATTTAAGACTATATTTTTTTCCTCTGTGATAGTTGTTCGAGATAAATAAATTTTCTAACTTTTCCAATGAAAGAAATATTATTTTCGACTTTCCACATTGTTAGTAAAGCAGTGATTTACAACCAAAAGCTTTGCACTGAAATTCAGGAAGCAGACCTACATTGTCTTAACAGAACTACCGCCATTGGATGAAAACAGAGGCTTTTAAGAATCAATTAAAAGCCTGTTTTGGTTATATTTAGCTTAAAATTCCTAGTTCGAAAAAAAAGTAGCCGATTAGGTCTAGCATTTGAAAGCTACAAGCAAATTCTCGGAACAAAATTCAATTAGAGAAAAATTCGAAACCAAGTTGAGATGCGAGGCCCTGGGCGCTCGCCCGGTTCGCCCACCCCTTGCTACGCCTCTGACGATCACATTCGAAGTGAATGAGTATGTAATATTTCCGAGCATTAGGCTTTAAGGATTTTTTTGAAAACATTTCAATGGAGCTCTACGAGGACTTTTTTTTTTTTTTGACTCTTAAAAAATAACTTCTGCTTTTTGAAGCAAAAACTATTTCTGTATCAGCCCCTGGTTCTAGTTATTTCAAAAATATGATATACCCTGACTTAAAAAAACTTCCCTGTAGCTCCGCTGTTGAGTAATCACAAACCAACAGTTATAGTAAATATAGAGTTCATCCTGACCTGCTAACGATTTCCATCATTTTGACGAAACCTGTATGTTCGCATAATATCAGGATCGCCTGTTAGTTTTAGAAAAATTGTGATATTCCGATTTATTTGGATACTTAATTCTTCATCATTTTTCATGCGGAAAATGAACCTATACTAATTTTACTGCTAAATGACCGAAATTACTATAACATTTTTCATAAAACATGATTTAGGCATTTTCTTTGTCTATTAACAAAGTTATATATCGATAGAATAAAATATGTCGAGACAAGAGAATAGAAGTGAAGCATTTGGAAAAACACACAAATTATTGACTTAAAATCTAAATTTAATATTATTTTTGGCCACATAATTCGCACGGTGTGTGGTGATGTTTAAATGATATAATCAATAGTGACACACAATTAAAACCTTTCTGTTTATAAGACAATCAAGCAGTAAATAGAACATGATCAATGTTTTGAGAGAATTGTAGTGTTTGAGAATAAATCAGTTCTATTTCTGTTCTAGAAGTCAATAAACGTCGACACACATGAGGTCTGCGTACTATGAGCCTTGCCCCCACAGATAGTACAATACAGATTTTATTGAAGGAAAGAATTTACAGTACAGAGAAGGAAATTACACCCCCGGGGCAAAGGCGGGAATCGAACCCGCGCCTCTTGAGATTACAAACCGACGGGCAGACCCATTGCGCCGTTGAGGCCCCGAATAAATCAGTTAAAAATAATATTACGCAAAAACTTGATAATTTTACTAAGCTATATTTTATTGTGTCATTTCTGTTTTCAGGGTGCAATATAAGTATAGAAGTGCGTATGCTTGTTTTCACACACATATTCACTTTTCACCCGTGATCTTCACAATATTGAAGGAACATGTAGTTGCTAATTTAGTTCTGAGTTATACAGCAATGCATAATCAAGTTAACTTTTAAACCAAAGAAATAGAAACGATTGAGTACGAAACCACCGTCGTACATCTAATTCCCCCAATTGCTATACTCATTCTTTAAAAGAAGAGTAGGTGAAAGCATCGTGTTCCAAAACTACACGTTCCTTCCTGGAAATGTTTTTCGTAAAGGGTTAGGGAATTTGCACCTGCGTTAACAATTCTGGAAACATTCCAGCTTAATCTCTGAATACTACTATTGTATGACCTACTTAGAGGGAGGTATGACTTGTTCATACCTCCAAGTAGAGCTGATAAGGCTCCATACATACAAAAGAAGCATTCTTATACGGTATTGTAAGCAGATTTTTGGTTGAGACCTTTTAAAAGATAAGAACGACCTGCAACAAATCAAAAGTGAAATTATAGGTGACTTTTTTGACCTCAGAAAATTTGGAGGTCAATAACTCATATATGAATAGCAAACCAAAGACAGTTTGTCTTCTTTTTACTTCATTTTATCGCCGTGCTCTATTGAGAATATTTGTTTCAGTCTTTTTCAAGACTAATTCTTCTGTTTCGTTTCATTTCACTCATTCGAATGATGGATAATCCTCATATGTATAGTACTAGACGTAAAACGTCAATTTTATATAAAAAGTATAAATTCCGTTCAGTAAAACGTATACATTCTACGACAGTTTCCATTCAAGATTCAATGCTTCCTTTAATGCAGCTCACCCGAACATTTTTGCATTCATTAAAAACTTGAAACTTACTCAAACTGATACATACCTTAGACTAAACAGCATTCGCAGCGATGATGAACAAACGACAAATAGCAGTACTGAACAAAGACAAGATTTTGTTCAAGACAAAATGTCAGAACTGGAAAACAACAAGTTGGATGTGTTATTGTTTAGAAATACGTCATACAGAATACCTAAAATATAACTTTCACTTAATAAATATTTTCCAAGTTTTCAGTACTGCATTGTATTTTTTATGCTCAACAATTATACTCAATTTTTAGTCATTTAAAAATGATTTTGTAAGTAATTACTCAGGAGATTTAATAATTAACTTTTATCAAAGACTTAATAATTTTTAAATTACACATTCTCTAAAATATGTCGTGCTTTTACAGTATTGAAGAAAGTACTTTCATGCTATTTGTTACACTTATGTAACAGAAAATTATATTAATTTATTGTTGAACAATTCCGCGATATTTTTAAAACAGCATATTGAACAAAATAATTTTTCTCCCCTTGGATTTTTGTATTTCTTAAGTTGAATTTAATGGTATAATTGAATTAAAAAAAATAATTTTTGGATCATTATTGAAAATTTCTTCAAATAATGGAAGCTGCTACTTTTTCCAATGTCAATCAGCCACCAGACTTTTAACAAATTTTTGAGAATCATTCCAAATGTATTTCAGAAATTCAACTATACCATCAAATTAAGCTTAAAAAATGCAAAAATCCAGGTGGAAAATATCCCTCGTTCAATGTGTGTTTTGGGTTCCATATTACAAAATGCTGTCTGTTTTGCTTTAAAAATGCTAACCGCAGAATTGCCCTGTAAACATTATTCATCTGGGTTTCTGCTTCAAAGAATACTTAAGGGTTTAAAACGTGATTAAAAATTATTGAGAAAACATTTTTCCTGCTGATTATGAATAATCAGCAAATCGGCAGATTACTGATTACTGCCTATTAATCGGTGCAGCAACTCTAGTTAGTTCGACATATTTCACTAATTCTAACAAAACAGCTTAATAACGTAAATCTTTCCTTTTTATTTTCACGAAACTCTTTAAAATTGATCAACAACAATAATCTGAGTCATGAAATAAAAAAAAACAAATAAATAAATAAAACAAAACATAGATAATTGAATAAAAATAAATTACAGGTTGAAAATGTATTTGTAATAGCTATTTGTAATAGCTTTTTGTATAGTATTTGTAATAGCAAACAGGAAAATATACTTGCAAATATGCACTAAAAATGTTTAAAATTGAACTAAAAGTTGGAAAAAAAAAAACTACTAATAATTTTCACCTACACAGGGAAATGTTTTTATAATATCTAATAAAAAATGTTCTATCTAGCATTTGTGAATAATGCTAGAAATTCATTTTGAAACAATAATTCGTGCAGAAGATGAAACAAAATCGCAATTTGCATTTCAACATTTTCTTCAACTTTTGTCACTGAATGTGATTTCTCGTGATTTTTTTCCTTTCTCATTCACTACAAGTAGAGCCTCTTTGTTTAAATTTTTCCAGCGGTCATCAAATCTTCCTTTGTGCAGAACAAGATGTTTGTTTTTGAAGAACGCAGTAATACGCATTTATATGCAGCAGATACGAAAATATGTAATCATATATGCACATACGCATTAGCATGTAATCCTAGCTGTAGCGTCAGAAAAACATTTCGAGAATAAATATATGTAGATTTATGTTTTTTAATTTTTTTTATAGAAGTTAACTAAAATATATATGTGCAATTTATGTTTGCAATGTATGATGAATTATAAAACCTACTTATAGAAAAGTAGGGATAGATTCAAGTATACAATTATGTTACATAAGTACCATTGTGCATGAAAATGACAATACCAGATATAATACATGCATTTTTCTACAGAGAATTGTCTTACAGCGTGATTATTGCTATTAGATTTCATCTTTGTCTGTGAACCATTGGAATCTGAGCAAAAATCGTTCCTCCCCCACAAAAGAAAAAAAAAAACCATTAAAACTTCGTATATTTTCTGCAATTCAAAAAGTAGGCAAAGAGATTTTATTTTAGACCTCATCTCTTTGCAGGTTTAAAAATGCTAAAAACGTAACACCTTCGTACTTCCCAAAAAATATTTCCCTTCGTCTCGCAAAGTATTTATATTTATGAGAAATTTATAAATAAATAAATACATACATATACACTTAAATATAATATGTATATATTGTATATGCAGATAATAACACAATATACACATACATAATTAAATATCTACTTTTTTATTTATTTGTATTGTAAAGCTGCAAGATTAAATAAGTTTCAAACTATTATATTTTTCTGAGTAAATCCGCAATTGGGGCATTGGCGACTTTTTCACTGTCCAAGCAATTGGGTCAAGAAATCCTCGCTAAGGGGAGAGGTTACAAAATCATTCACGCACATTTGAGCTCCGGCGGGGGGAGACCCATTTTCTGCTTCGCCGGTCTCGGTCCGTCCCCGAGCTGCGCATCTCAGGTCTTCGACATCGAACGCAGGCTCGTCTCGAAAATGTGGCTGCTTTAAAATGTTCCCTTTCATTCTGAAAAAAACTCGCACTGTGAGCAATGCAGTGCTGTGGGAAAGAAGCGGAACCTTCAAAATGTGTTGCGTGTATTGCAGTAAAAGTTAATCAGATAAAAGTAATTACATAGAACTGACATTTTCGTCAACAGAACTCTTTCACTTTTTTTTGGGGGGGGGGGGGGTACGACCGTATTGCAGTCATTGAGTGGTACGTAGGAAAAAGCAGACATAGGGATTGCCACTAAGCAACTAGTGGCGGAGAGGTTTGGGGTTAAAATCCCTCCCAGAACTTCAAGACGATTAGATAATAATTAAAAAAAAAATGTTTTTCTTTTCATTTATTACCTTGATTTTGAACTACATTTACGTTTCGAGTTTTTAAAATAGAATGAGGGTTTCGCCTTAAGCTTACAACTTTCTTGTCATGCATTTAGAATTCCTTGGTGGAAATTTCGGGAAAACGATTCAATGGCCTTCGTCAAGACATTTCCGGAGATCTCGCGAAAAAACCGCACAAAATGTGTATGAGACTGAAGTGCAATTGTGTTGTACTCTTGCCCCCCAACCGCCTTCTTTTTTTGTTGTGTTGTAAAGTCAGTATAATACCAGTGATAGAAATAAAGAATTCATACTGAACACTATTTTCACGCAAGAACATGAATGAGGAAGACCCCTCCCAGAAACATTTTGCTGCTGTAAGCGATATTGAGTTTAATGACCGCCCCAACCATATTTTTTTCGGAATGCTCCGTGCAACAACAGAAGTGCAAATTCGCACGCGAGAGCAACGCAAAAGCGCCTTTGGTTGCACAAACGTTGCTGCGGGAATGAGTACTGTTCGGTCGGTCGGTCATTAAATTTTTTGGGGGCGTACAGAAAAACTCTTTTACCCCGAGTCCTTTTTGTAAATTCAAGTTATGAAGCAAAACGGTTTTCCTACTTTTCGTCCCCGCGAAGCGGGGCAAGGGGAGAGCGCGATTCACATGTTGAGAACTTGCACCGAGGAGCAGAACATAACATTGACACAAACACACACATTTTTTTTTTGGCCTCCCCGAGGAGAATTGATTTTATGCATTTTTTTTTTCACATCACAACATCAAAAACAAAGAAACCCGTGAGGGTTGGTGCAAGCCTAGCCGAGGGCAAGCTGCGGGTTGGGGAGAGGATTATTAGGAGTGCTGAGTGAATCATACTCGAGCAACCGAGAGTCCGCAGGGTATTGATATTTTTCGTTTCGATTTATAAAAGCAGTTTGCTCGTTCATGAGCTTATTTTCATGGGCATAAAGTGAATTGAAGAAAATGTTAGCCAAATGAATTATGTACTTGGATACGGACATAATATTTAGTCTATTGTGAAGGGCAATGCCCCTGTCGAATCTCTCGGCGTCGAGCATGGTCCTGATAGTTTTATTTTGAACAATTTGGATTTGTTGGATGTTGCATTTGGCATTTCACTCTCCAGGGTCCCCCGTACCTACCAGCTTAGTGGTTTAATCGGGATAGGGCCCTGAAGAGCGCTCTGTTCTTAATTTTGAACCAGAACCTAGGGTCGAGCAAACCATAGGCCCTAGCACCCCCAGAGGTATCGTTTCACTTGGAGGACTTTGTGACCACGACATTTTTAACGCCTCCCAGTCACCATTAATCAAGACGGTGGATCTTTGATCGGCTGGGATCGAACCCGGGTCCTTTCGGACATGAGTCCGATGCCTTACCGATCGGGCCACCACGGCCCTGTTGCATTTGGCAGCCTGCCCCCAGATAGCCACTCCGTAGAGCAGTGTGGGAAGAATAACTGTCTTGTTTGTAGAGCAGTTTTTTATTTTCAGTAGAGAGTTTGCTCTTGTAGCCTAGGAGTGGTCTCAACACGTGAAGTTTGTTTTTTGCCCCGCAGACAACTTTTTCGATGTGTTTATTGAAGAACATGCCTTGGTCGAAAATGAGTACTGTTCGGGCCGATTCCATATTTAACATAAAAAAGGAACAGCACTTTGATGCATGGAGCTTGCAGAAGACTGCGACCCGTGGACGCAGCCATCTGTGGGTTTTACGCTTCAAAACTTGTCATATTTTATGTTACTTTTCTGCGCCAAAATATTTATTTCTGAATTGTATATTTCTCTACGCAAGTGGAAATATCAAAACGTCTGAGAGACATTCTCCCCAATTAAGGAAGGTGAACACCCTAACTTAAAAGATAAATCTGTTTTGAGATATTTAGTCTCAATATTCTTTCTAAATCCACATTCTTTTTTTTAAATCGATGAAGTATTCAGAAAACTTAAAGAAATTTAATGAACGCAAATGCACTCTAAAGCAGAAAATCACCGCCTCCACTACTTTCAATTAAATTTTTTCTTCTTGACAGCTCGTTTTCGAAGTTATCATTTCCGTGAATAGCTCCAGTAAAAAAGTGTTAACTTTATACATTTGAAACTTGGCAAGAATGGTTATTGATTATATTGCTGTGATATAGCGCTCTAAAAGCTAGTGTACTTACTGTACATGCATTAAGTGGGTTTGAAACAATGATACGCAAAAAGGTGACGTTTCTTGGGGGGGGGGGGGAATCTTAAACATTTTTCTGCAAAATCATGATTTTAGTTCCTTTTTTCAAATTTTGGAGGGTCTTATCTTTGTTCAGAATCTAAAATGAGTTTTTTCCCAAAACGTTTTTAAAAGTGTGAAAAAGGAAGCTTCAAGAAAGCTTTTAATTTTATTTTTAAAGAAATATATTGGAAAATGTGTTATTTGTGAATAATCAGTTTAGGTTTCAGACAATATCCAAAGTACCTGTAGAATCGCTGATCATGCCCTCCCGGAAGAAAAGGTGGTGGTGGTATTAATTTTTAACAGGTGCCGAGCCGAAGCCACTTTACCTGAAATCCTGAGAGTAAAACGGAAAGTCCAATTTGTGACAATGCTTGGGAACAAAAAAGAAACAAAACGAGAGGTCTAATGCAAGAAAAGGGTTCGTTCCAGCAGGTCCTTTTCTGCCATAGAAAGGTACGAATTCGGCCATCCCAAGAGACCCGTTCATTCGTCGTCCCGGACCACCTGTCGCAGCCAACCGCCGACCCGCTCCGGGCTACGTCACCGCGGCTCTCGGATCGGATTGGTTCCGGGCGGACCCCACGGTCCGAGACCTCGTTTTCCGGAACACCCATTGTTCCGACACTCGCTGTGTTCGAGTTCTCAGTCAGTGCCCCGCTCGCCAGCAGTTCGGTCGCCCCTTCGCCCGCGGTGTTTGCTCTACGCGTCGTGGCTCTTCGGGGGAAGTGCCCCGCTCTGCGCCCGGACCACGTTTCGGTGAGTTTTGACTTGATTCCCTTTCCTCAGTCCGTTAGGAGTCGATACAACGGTGCCCTCTCCTGTTGAGAATTTTCTGTAGGGTGAATACATTTGAAATCTGCTTTCAAACTGTTATTGCTTGCCATTTTGAAGAATGTCTTTTATTTAGCACAATGTTATGAATGTATTTTTAGGTAGAATTTTGTTCTTACAATTTATTAATTATCACATTCGTATCATTTCGGCCGATTCTCTTTTTCTTCAAATTGTTTGTTTCGCCGGTGGTTTTCCTCGCATTCTTTAGTCGAGAATGAATCAACCGTGCTTAATCAGTGTTGGGTTAATAACAATTTAAGTAAACTACGACAGATAGGTAATCGGCACTTATCGGTTTTCTGTGCAATGCTTGTTCGTCGGGGCCGATAAGGGCCGTGCGTGCGTCATGGCGGGCTCCAGATAGTGTGGACTCGCTCCACCGCAGGCGAGGATCCCCGAGCAGTTCTTCGCTTCCCCCGAGTTGTGTATTCCACTTCTGCGATTCGGAGCCTGCGCCATCACAGGGTGTAATACACTGTTCGGAGGAATTGCGTTCGTCTCCAGCTCCGACGTCGAAGATGCCTCGTGTTGAGCGGTGCCGGGTAGGAGTTCGCCGAATCAGCCAAATGTGCCGGGTAGAAGTGAACTTGCAATCTTCACCAGGACAGTTGTGCTGGTTCGGCGTCTGCTCGTCCTCTTCCAGAAATCCTGCCGTCCGTTGTCTGCCTCTCTGGTTTCTCCGCCGGGTTCGTGTTCTGCCGCGGCCGGCCAACATTTCTCGGCGCACACTGCTTTCGAATGTCACCGGTAATGTTAGCTGGTCGTGGTGCCCCGCCTCGACGTCTGCTGAGTATGCGAGTTCCGATCCGAATCTTCGTTGTTGTGCTCGAGTTGGGTCCGTCAAATTATCCTGGTGGAATGTATTGAAGCTTTTCACCGGATAATTTGAGGAACCGGATTCAGACGGAGTCTTCTGCAGCCTGCTGATCTTCACCGCGAACAGGTTATTTTCTGGTGCTCATTCTGTGTAATGCTTTGAAATAAGAGTTTCCCAGTCACACTTCTCAAGATGTGTGAATTATTTAATTATGTTAATTTACTGAAATGTTTTGATTCTGCGTTTGAATTTTGTCCATTGTTAAATAATTGATAGATTCCGGTTCTAAACTTAGGGCAATTGGTAAGTTATTTCTTATGCGCTCCTTTTTTTCTTGCATGTTTAGGGAATGCTTCCCTAAAGCGACGCAAAATGTGTGTAAATGAAACATGTGACTGATATTTCAGGTTTCGCCCTTTGTTCCATTATGAATTATTTTAGCTTTTTATTGTAAATGTTCACGTCAGTTTTCTGTTTTCTAAATTAAATGTCTTAAAGCGACCAATGCTAACGTTAAATATAAATCAAAAATCAAACTTTGCAAAAAGTACAGCCTTCTTTTCTTATTGTTTGAGGGGAATGTGTTTTACCACTTCGAATTGACGCATTGTCTTAAAACGTAATTGTAAATCATAAGATGTTAAAAGGAAATGATTTTTTTCATTCTGTAAAAGTTTTTGAAGCAAGCTAAGTAGACGTTAAGTAGTAGATAAAAAGAGTACGCATTAAAAATTTTAAACAAGTAACTTGCAACTCGAGCAGGGGCGGCCCTAGCGACGGACATTCCGGACCCCTGTCGGGGATGGCAAATTTTAGGAGCGGCATTTTGATTCGAATACCTAAAATGAAGTTTTCTTTCTGGAACTTTTTGCACTTCGGGATCCTGTAAAGGATAAATGTAGCGATATTTAAGTGTTCTTTTCAAATGTATCCCCTTACGCACAAAATTTTTGGATTATTTCAACAAAGTCTATTATAATAAACAAATCTTTAGAAAAAAAAAACAAACTAAAGTGGATAACTTTTTTAAGCATGTCAGGATTTTGAAATTGTTGATTGAAGACCGGGGCGCCCCGAACCTAGTATTTTGGCAGGAAAAACCCTCAATTCACGAAATGAAGCCTCAATTTTACCGAATGAATTGCATGCATACAGACCAGTCGTCGGAAGTAGCTCGCTACAAGTAGCGAAACTACTGAAATAGCTACATGTTTTAGTAGTTTGTAGTGTAGCGCACTACTAAAGTAGTTTGTAGCGATCTCTCGAAACTAAGTTTAAATTAATAAAAAATAAATGAAAAGAAAAATTTAAAGAAGGAAAAAAAAATTGATTCTGACTTGTGCACATCTTGCACGAGTGCAGCAGCGGACGCAATGAGAAATAAGAACCATAAAAATATGTGCTGATCTTAGATACATCCTTTTGACGAAATACATTCCATCTATTTGATGCCATTGGTTTATTTACCATCATAATATTAACATTCCTTCAAATAATTTTCACGTTCCTAAATATTCTCTGGCAAGAAATTTAAAAAAAATAAAGCTTGAATTCTTTCAATCTTTTAATAGTTCTATTCCATATTCAAATGAGTTAATTTGCTATTGTAAACCACTTTTCGATTTCTTTTGGTCAATCCTCAAACGATGTATGTTTATTTTTTAAATAGTTGCGATTACAACTCGAAAGTAGTTTTTAGTCGCTACATTAAAAAAGTAGTTACAGCTGTAGTTAACTACATTTATAACTAAGTAGTTGTAGTTCGCTACAAAATAAATGTAGTTTTTTCAACCACTGATATCGATCTACATCTATTGAGAAGAGATATAAGGTCAGGCACATCATTTAGAGTTTTTCTGGAAGGGGGTGGGGGTATGTGTTTACTCAATATAATTTTGCAGTAAAATAATTTAACAGCGATAATTTATTTTTTTACAGCAAAAGCTCCTATATGTAAAACATTAAATTTCCGAAGCTGAGGAAATTACAAAATAATATGAGGTGTAGCTTATTTTCAGATTTTCCGAGTCACACACGTAAGGCTGTATTTAAAATTTTATAAAAAAATTCAAAATTGTCCTATGAAAAAAATAACGCCACATTACAACTTTTGCATATCTTTTATTACTCCAATAGCAACCACTAAGAAATATATAAAAAATATCGTCCTGGTTTTTATTGTTATTTGCAAAGAAATGGCGTCAAAAAGTCACACACGTAAGGCTGGAATGGCTCTTATGCATTTTAGAATGACTTTAAAAAGAATATCTCGAAATTTCCTAAACTGCTGTGAAGCATTGTTAGTCAACATAAGTGGGCAAACCATTTTTCGATTCTTGTGCTGTGTTAAAAGCGAAATTCAGAAACAGTTGCTGAAGCTAACATTAAGTTGCTAATTTAAACAATTCTTCCAGACGTACAAAATAACTTTTCAATGAAAAATAATCACACCTAAGTTATGAATTAGCTGAACAGATTGATTTAAAAATTCACTCAAAGTTTGCAGTATTAAGTCTGAAAGAATTTAACAAAAAAGAAAACAAATGCCTTTTTTTTCGTGATACTCCTACAATAACTTTACTATTGTATAACGGCACATTTACAATAATGCATTAGCTGTTATTTCTTATAACTCTTATTAATATCTCATCAAGTTGTAATAAAAGTGTTCCTCAGATAAAAGTGCTGTTTAACTGCATGTTTTTAATTGATCATTCTTCAAACTTTAGATATATGTTATGATATAATTGAACGTATATATATATATATATATATATGCATTAAAAAATTAGAACACGTTACATATTTTTAGTACTTAAATACACCCAATGTGTGTCTGTAATGTGTAATACCAGGGGTCTAGCCATAGGAAATTCGGGTCCGTTAACGAACCCTTCACAAAAATACGATCGAGTAAAACGGACCCTTCACAAAGGTAAGAGTAAGCAAAACGGATCCTTCACAAAATGCTGATCAAACAAAACAGACATTTCACATATTCATTCAAAAAGCAAATAACTCATAGCATATTTCTGTGTAAAAGCCCATAATTTTTGCCTTTTCTGAAGTTAAAGAAGGGAATCGCTTATCAGCCAATTTTGCGAAAGTCGCACACTTCCTGTCTGCTATGCTTGGGCAAGCAATAATAAATTTTAAATGTAAAACGTAGCACTTTTTGTTTGCTTCTTTTAAAGAAATTAATAACTTAAAAGAGGTAGTTGTTTTGCTTTCATAGTTCTGCTTGTTTGTTTTATATGCAAATCAAAATGGCTTGCTGCGATGTTGCTGTTATAGATTTCTCTGGAAATGCAGGATTTTTCTCCCTACTCTTGACTTAAACAAGAAAGAATTAATAATAATAGCAATTATTTTATTTACCGTTTTTTTCTTATGCTTTCATTTTGAAAAATGCGATCTCTGCATCCGATATGAAAATCAAATTTTACTTATTTTTCAAGCTAATTACTCTTTATTAGGAGGCAAATAAATGAAAATTCGCTTTATTTTTTGTGCAGATCATTATTTTAAAATTTTTAACGCAAAATTAACTGTTCTTTTATGAGTAAATTTTAAACACTAAATGGTCCGTTCATTTAATTTTTACATCAACTGTCAACACATAGAAATAATATGTTTATCACAGACCTTTAAAATGCAGTTGTGAACCTCGTTTATAATGCCGTTTTGATGCCATTACTTTGAAAACTGCAATCTCTTTGCATCCGCAACAGGAATCGGATTTTTCGCATTTTCGATGTTTAATGCGCTGTTTTCGAGGAAAATTAATGAATTTTATTTTTATAGAATTTCAATTTTTTTTCTCCCAAAATTTGTGATTTTTACAAACGCACCCTGTGAAAAATCCTGGACAGACCCCTGAATACATAATATGCAGAAAATATGTAAAGCGCATCCTAATTTTTTTTTTTTTTTTTTTTTTGAGAAGTCCGCTGCCGAAAATATTGTGGTATTCGTTGTTTTTCTTTTTCGTTTCTTTTAATTTATAGCTTTAATAAGTAAATAGGGCTGGATTTATCCATAGGCTAAACAAATTCATATCAAAATACGTGAAATCCTTGAAAGCTCCTTCTCGCTTTGTTAGGGTCCCCAGATCACTGAAAAAAAAAAAGAATGCATGACTCGTTCCTCAAAAAAAAAAAAAAAGGTTCTAAAAAGTCATTTCAAATTTCGTGAAAACCTTGAAAGTTTTTTCAAAAGTATACTAAATTCAGCTCCTTAGTGCTTTCTGCATAAAAATATAAAATTCATGATTCTCGCATTTTTGCAGCATATTGCTTGAAATTTTTGTGATGCACATGTTTTATCTTACCTTGCTAATTATTTAATCCCGGATTTAGTAGTTGGTATTTTTTTAGTGCTTTTATCAATACTGTATGTTAATCTATTAAGCACAAGAAAAAAGTACATTACTGCCTCTATTCTTTTTTTGCGCTCTTGTGATCAAAAAAAAAAGAAAAATGTAGTGTCAAAAGCGACGTGTCCTATAATGATAGTGCAATTTGTTAAACTAAGCAATTAAGCATTACAATGTCAGAGGCTGGAAAGTGCAAATAAATTGCCTTGAATATAATTGCTTCAAAGGTCTTGAAAAAGAATTAAATAAGTTTTTGAAACTCCTTGACAGGTGCATAAAGCATTAATTATCCGAATGGCTAGGATGTTACTCTCCTGTTTAATAAATGGTTCAGATCACCATTTCTTTTAAATCATTTTATGCATCGTTTTCAATTGATCATTTTACATTTAATTCAGTATTGTGTTAGTCGTTGGATTGGAGCGACGATCAAACTAACTTTATACCAAAGCCGATATCGGGTTTCTCTTTTCCCAAGCTCTTTTTTCCTTGCACAAGCAATTTCTATTTGGATTTACAACAGAAGACCTAACTTTTAATAGGTATTGTTTGCTCCTTCTGTTGTCTTGATAACCCTTATAAAGCATCCAAATGCAGAATAGATTTATTTTCAAAATTCTCCCCGGGGGAGGAACCCCCTGGAGTGGCGGCTATTATATGCTTCATTAGAAATGGTTACTGCATCATTCTCCTCACACATTTCCCTCCAAGTTTAATCAAAAGGAAGAAAATAATAAGGATAGACATTAGGACCAAAAAGCGAGAGGGAAAAGGTGAGGTTTTGTATTAGCGAAACAAAGACGCACAGGTGGCAAAAAATGGCCTGTTTTGCCCGCAACAATGTTTCCGAACTACAAACCACATCTAAAATTAGCTAATTCGGAATAATTGGCATCGGGGATCTACTGCATTCTGCATCTGCATTCTTATAATTTTATTGCTTTATGGGGTTATGACCCTCGCTTAGCTATACTAAACAGCACTGAACGTCACTACGGGCGGAGCTAATGAGAGCTCACAAGCAGTTAGCGATCTTCTCTAATTCGCCAATAGGCTGTGACGTTTTATCTAGCTCGTTTTCATAGGCTAACGTCACAATGTTTTTGTGTGTTCTTGTGTTAACGTCACAAGCAGCGTAACATAGGCCTCTGTCGTCGTTGCGACGTATTTTCACTAAACGTTGCGGCGTATTTTCATCTGGCGATAATCGCAAGGAGATTCAAACGAAGCAGGAGACCGTTGAGCGAAGGAACAAATTGGGCGGCTAATGATGTCCATTTTACTTAGAGCTAGCGCTTGACGGTCTCGCTTGTATTACCCAGGTTCACTGTTTTCAGATGTTTACTTTATTGTGAATTAAATTGTTAATTATTTCATTGCCCCTTTTTTCACAGTAAAACTTTTTCAAACAAGAATTTTTATCTTGCTAAATATGGAAGGGGTCCAGTCCCTCATTATTGAAGGGATCCGATCCTCAATTAATTATTAGGAGGACGTCCGCCTTCAGGGTTCCCACGGTCCTTAAAAGTCATTAGAAACTCCCTATTTTTCATTTTCCAAAATAAGGGCCCTGAAAAGTACTTATTTTTGGCTCAAGGTCCTTAAAATTCCTTCCAAGCCCTTATTTTTTTTCCTTTTGCTAATGATTTAAAATTGCTAGCAATAGTGGAAAAATATTCATAGCATTCGGATCCTGTGTCAAGGTCTTGCAATTAGAAGTGCAGACAAAGAGTGGGGGGAGGGCAGCTGACCTAAAAATATCTACTATTATATCCGTTTGGTTCAACTAATTAAGAATACTTGTTTTTTAGTCTTGGCTTTGAATTTTAATGATAGATGTTTTTGCAATATTTTTCTAAGGACGAAGGCTTGAAGTCAAAAGTGTGTTTATGTAACCGATAAAATGTCTGTATATTTGATGACTCATAAGTACTTTTGAGGTCCTTAATTTTTTTAGAAAGTCCTTATTTTTCGTTTTAAGAAAGGAGTGGGAACCCTGACCTTGGACCCCCCGGTGGCGACGACCGTGCCTATTGGGAGGGGCGCGGTCCCGACAACTTGTATATAACTGGTTACAACCAAATGATGTTGCAATTATTGAAATTATCCTCAAGTGTCCAGATGATTATATATTTCAAACATTTAAATTCAAAATTAAGCGTTCAATTTCTTATTCCAGTGATGTGATAGTTAGGAAGTGAATTTAAATGACCAGCTGCATTTTTATATTAAAAATTTGTGAATAATATAAAAGTATCATGAAAGACTATCAACCCGAATCAAATGTTTAAGGTTCAAATTATTACTTTTCTCTCTTAATTTATTACTGACAAGCAAGAACTGCCGAAGAAATAGTCGCCTGTCAAATTTTGTACTACTCTGAAAGCCCTAAATGTGCCCAAGTGAGAATTTCTCCTGCCGCGTATCGAGAAGAAAAAACGATTGACCGATCAAATGACACTATATCTCGCTCGCGTTACATCAACATTCGCGCGTGTATTCCTTTAACTCTGGTTTAGCTTAGCCTCTAAAATAGATGGCAAAAAGATTCGAGAGCCAAATGTTAAAATCATTCGGCAGATTAAGATATTGTGTTTCAGGAATTTAAAAATATTAGAATTTTAAATCGCAGTTAGTACATCTTTTCAACACACAAGTTTTTAAAATGGAGACATTTTATATCGCACTATAAGATAAAAAAAAATAAATTTAAAAATACTCTTTCGAAAACTTGAAATTCAAAATATTTTACTACTTCATTGTATTGTTTTTTTGGGGGGATGGGGGGGGGCAGCACATAAAGCTCGTGCTCAATGTCAAAAATTAAAGTTTTATTTTCTTGTTCAAAAAGTGTCGTATTTTACGTGTTAAAATCTCCGTTTAATGCATTTTAAAAATTTTATCTGCCGTTTTCCCTGTTATAAGTTCAAAACTACACCGTGGCTGGTTAAAACAGCAGCAGTTCAGTTTCTGAAAGGACAGCCGTAAGGATTCGCTTCCCGAGGCGCGTGGGGAATCTGAATATTTAACAGGTTCTCAATGTTCCTCTTCGAAAGAGGAACGGTGTGGTATTTTGGTTGTAATCGCAAGCAAACGTTACCATCAGAATTGCTATTTTGTTTCCTCTTTTTATTTTTATTGAATGTTATTTTCCGACGATAGCCCGCTTCAGGCTCCGACTGGCCCGTCTCGTCTAATGCACTGGTACCCATTGTCGCTCCACTCGCCACCCTACTCCACGGATGAGTGTGGACTGTATGGAAACGATGTGTCGGGGAGAAGCTGTGACTATTTTTGCAAGTTGAACCCCCCTCCCCGATTATGTGTAAATGGTATTTGCGTCGTGCATGCCCGTCTTTCATGGTTCGGCAAAGAAAGAATTTTCTCAATCATTTTTAGAACTTGGTTTTTGGTTTCGAGTCTTTGTTTTGTTTTTCTACACTCAAATATACTACACGCAAAGATGGCGTCATTGCAAAGCTCGTTTGGGGCAGCTGAAGCGAACCCGGCTGCAGTGTGGCTCTCTTCTTCACCGGGTTTGCTTTACCCGTCTCGGCGGAAGCTCGGCATCTGAACCAAGTCTGTCGAGGGCCGAAGGTTGCACACCGATGATCTGAATCATTTTTCCCATGTTGTTGCTAGTCGTCACTGATTCGATAACTCGCTCAGTTCCCGGAGTGGGGCGACTGCGATGACCGGAAGACGGGGAAGGACATTCGGGAGCGCGCGGCCGGGACCCTGGAGTGCAAAAGGAAGTTCCACTCCGCCTCGAGCGTCGTCTCTCCGCTCGGGGCCGCTGGAGCAAACCCGGCTGCGGTGCGGCTCTGTTCCTCACCGGGTTTGCTTCACCCGTCTCGGCGGAGGCTTAGCATCCGGAAGACTGCGGCCACTCGGGATGGAGACATACAGCGATCGCCTGGCTGCTCCAATGGCAGCCAGGGGCTGAACACCACCTGCTCCTATTCCGGTGTAACTTAAACCACGAGTTGTGGTAGGTACGGGGAAGTGTCTCAATGTCACAGATCTCTGGCAAATAGCACTAGGGTGTGCGAGTGCTACCTTTTTAATTGCAATTTCAGCTTTTAGATAGTTTCTCAGTGGTCTGCCAAGCTTCAACTCTTACTTTTTAGTATTTTTCATTCAAATTAAAAATTCATTTTTTTCTTTTTTTGAAATTTTGGTCTGAAAACCCCTACAGTTTTTGCGAACACTAGCCATTTGTTTCAATTCCCTCAGCGATCTTAAAAAATAATTTTGATTAAGTTGTCATTCTTAACATTTATTTAATTTAAAGGAACTCTTGTGTTGTTTTGTGGCTTTTTTTAGACATATTTTTTAGAAAAAGGATGCAGTTTTTTCGTTCTTAATGTACAAAACGGTAAAATAACAGGAACGAAGTGTCAGGGTATATGTGTGCAATCTTTTTGCATCCATTACAGGAATTGAAAGTTTAGCTTTTCGATAACTTCTCACTCGTCTACAAAGCCTTAACTTACACTTTTTCGTGTTTTTTTTTCATCCAAACATTTATTATTTTTAAACGTTTGGTCTTTGAAAAATTCGGCAAAATTTGAAAACTAGCGATTTGTTTCAATTCGTTTCAGTTGAAACGATCGTTTTGATTTAGTTGTCATTCTTAACATTTACTTAGTGGGATAGCAGTTTTAGCAGACTAAAAATGATATGTTAAAAAAAGATAATAAAATTAGAAGAAGGATGATGAATACAAATTTTGCTTTTGAACTATTGCATATTTGACATCTAAATAAAAACTTTTTGACCTGAGCAATTATAATGCTTAAATGTTTAAAAATTTATCTTTAAAGCTTAAAAAAAAGAAACAATATGTATGAAATTTGAAGCACGGTCTTAATTTTTTGAATATTTTACTAAAGTAAAATATGTCTACTCATTTAAAAATGCTTATTTATTTTATCAAATAAGCAATCATTTGAATTTATTTAATTGACATTTCAAAAATAGTTTCATAAATGTGTACATTTTGAAGTAGTTCATTACATGTTATTGATGTTAAATAACACAGGCCAACAAAAAAAACCTTTTTGAAAACTTTTTTAATTTTAATAGCTGATCTTGATAGATTTTTATGTGCTGAATCCAAATCTGCTTGTAATTTTTTTTGTATCACCCTTAGTTTCCAAGCAAAATGTATTTTATTATACAGTATAACCTCGATTTAACGATTGCCTATGGACTGTAAAAAATTATCGTTAAATCGAGAAAGCATACTTATGAGTTAAACGGATCAAACTATTGATAATTAAGTGAACGCTTAAACATACGTTATTTTGCTTCTTTGAGAAAACTGCGCATTTATATTATTTCCAAAGTTATTTCATCGATCTTTGTTTTCTCGTGTTGAGAAAATTTCACCTTTTTCGACCTCATATTTTTCGACTGATCACTCTCCTCTCAAGGTGCTAAAAATTTTTGTTTGGAATGCTAGAAGTTTGGACGCTACTGAAGGATGAATCTTTTTACTATTTGAACATGAGGTCTCATGCTGTTGCAAGTAAAATAGTTAGAAAAATATTTTAAACATATATTACTGTATTTTTGACGAGAGATAATTTGGCCCTGCCCTATATCATCGTTAAATCGAGGAAAGCTATCGTTAAATTGAGGACGTTTTAACATTAAATTCAAGGCATATGAGTCGGGACCAATGAAATGTATCGTTAAATTGGGGAAATCGTTAAATCGGGTATCGTTAAATCGAAGTTATACTGTATAGTCTAATGCCCATTTACAGTATATAGGGAAATCAATGAAACACTGTAGAATCGTAAAAATGGTTTGTATTTACAGTAAAATACTTGGAATAGTAATTTTATGTGATGATACAAGGTTCACTTGTCAACTGGAATTGCTTTATATTTTCTTTCCCTTTTTTCCTTGGAGCTTCTTGTGTAGCTTTTCCTGCGATGAATAGCTTGCTGAACTTCCCGGTGAAGTGACCAACAGTAATCCCCCATCATGTTGTAGCATGTGTTTCAGCAGTGCTGCCAACATCATCTTTGTTCATTAGACCTATTTTTTCATGTTATCTTAACTATGAAAAAGCTGTTAAATTCTAAAAATGTTTCTTTATTTCATGGAGGTAACTATAAAATGTGAATAAATGGTGGGTGATACAACTTTTTAAGCATCATATTTGGATTCAGCAACCTAAACAACATAAGAATAAGGTATTTTCATTAAAAAAGTTTTTTCTTCGTTGGCCTGTGTAATTAATGCATATTATTTTTTTGAAATGAAATTGTTCTAACAACAATGTCAATACTGAAGCTTGCTAGCAAGCAAACAATCTTTTACAGGCCTATTTTTTCCCCCAAAACATTTTGTAGAGGGGGGGGGGGTCAAAGAGTACTCAATGGATATTGTAAAATTGAACAACAATCGCACCTACGTAAACCCTTTTCTATACATAGTTGAAGAATCTTTAAAGAATTACCCTGGGTTTAAAATGCCTTTTTTTCTCCCTTGAAGATCAGATGGCCAGATCTTCTGTTTTTTCGAGTAAAGTTTTTCTATATCTTGTCCTGCGATAATTTAATATTGGTGCAATTTTTTTTTCATACTTTTACGGTGAAAAGTTTTAGCTGATAATTTTTTGGCTACAGTTTAGGTGCATGTATTGACCTTTTTGTTCACATTGATATTGTTTCTTACCCGTTCGATTATCGCACCACTTTTCCGTGGATATTCTCCTAGCATATCTTACCTACTGGGAACTTTTCGGTTCGTCCAGAATTCAGAATAGCGAGTTGTTCCGAGAGTCGTGTTGAGCCTACTTATTAATGTCGATGCAGTTCATTCAAACCAGGACGTCCCAGAAATGTCTATTCGCTGTGGCAGATAGGTCGGCTCTCTGCCACAGGCCATTTTGGAGTTAGATCATCGCTGTTAAGGATTCAAAGAGTGGCTTTCAACTTGTTAGGAAAAATTTAACTAACATAATGACCGTTAATGCAGAGGAATCTGCTATTTCTTGCAAAGAAAAAATATACATTTTAAAAATCGCAAGCTTGAAAATGTAAATTTTACGTAGTGTTTATTCAAATTTTCTAGTGTAACAAACATCATTTTTTTTTGTTCAAGCTTTCTTATAGTCGTAAGATATAGAGTTTTTCTGCTTTATAAGGGTGACAATTCTTAGATTGCATCAGCGATCGGCGCTGTCGCGGTAGTATCGAATGATCGGCCCTCTGCTGTTTGTCCCGGCGGGCGGGATCCGACTCATTCGCAGACGCTTCCTTCGGTCCCTGCTGTTTCAAGGGATTCGGCCTCGGACATTGGCTGGAGAGAGGTCAGTCATTGTGTCATCTCGTCTGTCCTGCTGCAGCAAGCTCACCCAGAGCTGAGTCAAGAATGGAGACTTCCTTCACGAGCCCTGTCGGAGCTGACGTCATTCGCGGGCCTGTCGCGGCCGCCCAGCATTTCGCGGTGGGCAGGTGCTTCCATCTGTCACCGGATTTTCTGGGTTTCTGTGGCAGGGCCCACTTCACATCGGTCTGAGCTGACTCGATAGGTGCCACGTGTGGCCTTTCCATGGAGCCCGTCCCAGCCCCCCATGTTGATCTCATCGACTCGTTTTTCGGTGTAAGGTATTTTCATTCCTTCTATAATGTCTATAATGTAATGTCTGACGTAGAGTTGCTGGGATCTAGTGTCGCAAAAATACAAAAACTCGCGGTGTGCAGTTTTTTAAGCACGTCTCCGGAACTGTTGGGTGACGATATTGCTCGGCTCGCATTTTGCATACTTCTCTTTTGTAATGGTGGGCTGTTTTGCACCGTGGGCTTGGAGGGACACTAGCATCGGAGTTGTAGTTCCATATTCTGTAAGGTCTATTGGCATGTTTTTTTAAAGCCCATTACTGTGCTTTTTTCTTTTGCCTTGCACAGAACGTTCCATGATTACATTACCTTACACCAGATAAAAGTAACTCACTAGCAGCGGGATTGATGGAGTAAGGTTGTAGGGGTTGTTGCTTTTAATGAGAATTTAATTAAATGACCCGTGTAAACGGTAATGAAGGTAGATTTCTTTTACAACGTCAAATGTTACTTCTCTGATCTTACAAAAATAGGGGTGTTAAGTAAGATAACAATAAGGGGAAAGATAATAAAGCTTTTGAGCCGTATCGTGGGGCACAGGGACGTCAAGTTTATCCAGGGGGGGGGGGCAAAGGGTGAAAACACAATGCAATTTCATCGGACTACACCCACAAAACTACACCCACTTATTAGCCTACTTTCCCGTTAAAAATAAGAGACAAAAGTGTTAAAAGTGGCTTAATGCATTTAAAAAATATCGCCAAGTCCAAAAAATATCGCCAAGTCCAAAAAATATCGCCAAGTCCAAAAAATATCGCCAAGTCCAAAAAATAAAAAGGTAAAATGAATATCGAAAAATTAAAAATTTGAAAGTAGGGTATTGAGATGGGGAATTTGTCGGTCGGTCTGACTGTCCCCCCTAATAACTTTTGAATGAACATTCCGATTTGAACGAAATTTTTTTTGTTGGAAAGATCTCGGCGAGTACAGCTCATTCCCATATTTGATTTTTCGATTTGAACAATTTTTGGTTCAACTTTGAGCCGTTCAAACAACCTGTCCCGCGATATTAACTTTTTAGTAAACAGTCCGATTTGAACAAACTTTTTTTTTGTTCGAAAGATCTTTTCAAGGATACTTCATTCCCGTATATACATTTTCGATTTGAACAATTTTTCGTTCAACATTGAACCGCTCAAACAAGCTGTTACCCCTAATAACTTTAGAGTGAACAGTCCGATTTAAATAAACTTTTTTTGCTCGAAGGATCTCAGCAAGGTTACTTCATTACCGTATTTAAATTTTCAATTTGAACATTTTTTCGCTCAACATTGAGCCGTTCAAGCAACCTTTCCCCACCTAATAACTTCTGAGTGAACCATCCGAATGGAATAAACTTTTTTTGTTCGAAAGATCTTATCAAGAATACTTCCCGTTTTTAAATTTTCGATTTGAACAATTTTTCGTTCAACATTGAACCGTTCAAACAACCTCTCACCCCTAATAACTTTTGAGTAAAACCTTGCCGAAAGATCTCGGCAAGGATACTTCATTACCGTATTTAAATTTTAAATTTTAAATTTGAACATTTTTGGTTCAACATTGAACCGTTCAAGCAACCTTTCTCCACCTAATAACACCGGAGAGACTAATTCCCATATTTCACTTTTCAATTTGAACCATTTTTTATTCAATGATGAACCGTTCAGAAAATTTAACATGAGCGCCTACTGGGAAATTTAAATTGAAAATTGATTCTGAACTTAAAGGACTTAATCTGGACAGCTCAGATTTGTTTGAGGATTCCCTCCCACTGTTGTTTGCCAAATTGTAAGGGTAATTATGGCGAGGAAAATGTGACCGTGTTTAGATTTCCTCAAGATGAACAACTGAGATTAAAATGGATTTGGAACATCTCTCGAAAGGATTACACAAAGTCCCCAAGTCATAAATCAAAATGGATGGATTGATCAAAATTAGTTTTACTTGTCTTCGAAAAATAATTAGTATTTTGTTAGCGTTGTTTGACATTAAAAAAACTTATTAATTGTGCAAAAAAAATTATGGACCATTTCTCATTTAGTTCATTTTGAGAAGTGTTTCATTTAAACGTTAAGATTCTCCTTATTCTTGTCATCGAGTATTTTTTGACGTATATCTGCCCCATTTAAGCTGGAATTGACTTGTTGGGGTAACTGGAAATAATTGCTGCCATTTGTGAATAATTTGTATTTTAATTAGAACTACGACACCGATATCAAAACACCGATGGTCAACATTGAAACGTCTAGGACATAATGCATGGGCCTAGCATTAAAATATATTCATAAATCAGTGATACTTGATATATATATTGTAACGAGTCCGTAGCACCTTCAACTTTCTTCAAATGAGCATTCCAATCTTGAGGAAGTAACTATAAATTTATTTACAAGTATTTACACTATTTACAATAAGAGCAGGAAACAATTGCTAAACATCCAGCAATTAGGCAGCACACAGTACACTGTACTCTCAACAGTAACTCAGCACCACGTATCTAACGTGAACAGTAATTAAGCAATTACAAAAGCAAAAACAACATTCGCCCAAAGCGAATAAAAACGAGCCTCTCAAATAATCCAATCTGAGAAAAACTGACTGACTTGTGTTCAAGGCCAGCTATTTATACACGGAAAGAATTCCCGACAACTTTCTAGTAATATCTGGAATATTCCAAATCATTCATAACTTTAAACAATTCATTCAAGAAAACGCTAGAAATAAAAAGAAAAACACCACTCCGAGCGAAAATTTCTTCACGCTTATTAAAGTTAGGGCAAGTGTAAAAACTACAAAGTGTTACGGGGCCGGTATACAAGTGATAAAAGTGATATCTTCAGATACTTTTGCAACATGACGTCAGATAAAACCAAAACTAATGAAAATGATGCAAGGCAGGAAAAACAACAACTATTTACAAGATTTGTAACATTGCCCCCTTCCCAAGGACTGCACGTCCCGGGCAGTACAATCCCCAGAAAGGAAGCAAGGGAAGACTTACAGATGCACACATTACATGATAACCAATCGTAAACAGGATAAACAATAACAATGAGAACATGAAAGAAATAATAACATTGATAAAGTAATATTACAAACAATTAAAGGCAAAAGTTATTTACAAAATTTACAAACAAATTACCATGGTAGCTTTAGATTTATTTTACGAACTATGGCCATAGTATGGGGCTAGCCGATCATAATGTACAACCCTAGGTTTTGAATGCGATGACTTCTGGATCCTCACTACGACGTCGTTCAGCCGGTGAAGGACTGTGTAGGGTCCATCCCAATGCGACTGCAATTTGGGTGACAGACCTTTACGTCGGATGGGATTCCATAGCCACACCTTGTCACCTTCTTGAAAGTCATGGCCAGTGGACCTTGTGTCGTATCGGGTCTTCATTTTCTCCGTCGCGATGTTGATTCGCTCCCGTGCGAAGTGATGAACGTCCTCCAACCGGGCCTGGAGATCCTGGACGTATTCCTCAGGCGATGAAGGCGCATCTGGAGGAAGACCGAAGACGAGATCACAAGGTAGCCGAAGCTCTCTGCCGAAGAGCATCTGTGATGGGGAATATCCGGTGGTCTCGTGGACAGCACTGCGGTAGGCCAGCAGGAACAGAGGAAGTTTCTTGTCCCAATCCTGTTGATTTTTGGAGACCATAAGCGAGAGATTATTAAGGATTGTCCTGTTGAATCTCTCCACCATGCCGTCCGATTGTGGGTGTAGTGGTGTCGTTCGAGTTTTCTCAATTTTGAGGATATCACATAGGCCCTTAAACACAGCAGAGATGAAGTTTCTTCCCTGATCGGAATGGATCTGCAAAGGTGTCCCATATCTCGAGATCCAATGCTGGACTAGAGTCTCTGCTACAGTGGTAGCTTCTTGATCCGGAATGGAATATGCTTCGGGCCATTTGGTGAAATAGTCAATGGCAACGAGGATGTATTTGTTCCCATCAGTAGTTTTCGGTAGAGGACCAAGAATGTCGATCCCGATTCGTTCGAAAGGAGCTCCTACGTTGTAAAGATGTAGTTTCCCGCGGCTTCTTCTCTTCGGTCCTTTACGGGCAGCACAGGCGTCACAAGAATGACACCACTTCTCCACGTCATCCTTCGCCTTGCTCCAGAAGAAGCGCTCTCGAACCTTGTGGAGGGTTTTCAAGATACCAAAGTGTCCTCCAGTCGGACTATTGTGCAATTCCTTTAGAACGTCTGGAATTCTTGATCTGGGAAGGAGTAACTGCCATTTAAATGCTTTGCCATCGTCAGATTCCCATTTCCGATACAGGACGCCATTTCGCAACTGGAGAGATTTCCATAGAGCCCAGTATCTTTTCGTTGCAGGACTGTAGAGAGAAACGTCTTGCCAACTAGGTCGCCGACTGTCCTTTTCCATTAACTCTATGATAGGCTTTAGGTCTGGGTCTTCAAGCTGATCTTTTCTTACGTGGTCATCACTCCATGGATCAGGATCTGAAGATGATGAAGTAGCAGTAACTTGACAGGCAGTAGGGATTGTCGTCCCGTACTGTTTCTCAATTCGGGAGCAATAATGGCAGTTCTCGGGACAAGGTCTTCTTGATAATGCGTCAGCATTCCCGTGTGACAAGCCTTTTCGGTGTTTAATCTCGATGTCATATTCCTGGAGCCGCTGTATCCACCTGGCTACCTGGCCCTCTGGATTCTTGAAATTCAACAGCCAAGTTAAAGAGGCATGATCAGTCCGGAGCAGGAATTTACGGCCGTAGAGGTAATGATGGAAATGTTCTACCGCTTTAACTATGGCGAGCAATTCCTTTCTCGTGACACAATAGTTTCGCTCCGATTTGGACAAGCATTTGCTCCAGTAGGCGATGACATGTTCGTTACCGTCTATTTCTTGAGATAAAACAGCTCCAACGCTCTCGTGGCTCGCATCAGTGTCAAGTATGAAGGATTTTTCAGGCTGAGGATAAGAGAGAATAGGCGTTGATGTTAAAGCCTCCTTCAGCTGTAGAAATGCATCCTCGCATTCTTTGGACCATTCAAATTTTTGTTTGCTCTCCGTCAGCTTATGCAAAGGTCGTGCAATGTTGGAAAAACCCTTCACAAACTTCCTGTAGTACGTGCAGAGCCCCAGGAAACTTCGCAGCTGATGGACATTTTCGGGGCGGCTCCAATTCTTGACTGCAGATACCTTATCTGGATCGGTTCGTACACCCTCAGAAGAGATAATGTGACCAAGGTAGTTCACCTCACGGCGGAACAAATTACATTTGGACGGGCTTAACTTCAGGTTGGCTTCCTTTAGCTTTTGCAGCACCCTCCTAAGATTAACCAAATGTTCCTCAAAACTGCGTCCTATGATGATGATGTCGTCCAAGTAGACAAGACAGGATTCATAAGGCAGAGCGCACACTGAGCAGACACGTGTCTGAGACAAAATGCCCCTGTCTCAAGGGGCAGCGTCACGCGTCAGACAAGTTCATTTTTGCGCGCACATTGAAAAGACATTTGTCTGACGGAAGCTCTGAAATGCGCATGCGCGACATCGTGGTATTGTTTAGCTGTAACTGTATTTACATCGCATCTTGCTTTTATTTACGTTTTTGGTTTCAGTTTTAGGGTGTTGTTTATTCTTTGCTGTCTGCTAACTATCAATATTTTACTACGGTTTTTAATAGCAGATGCGATTCAACAAACGGCCCTTTTTTCCCCATTCAGGACCAATGTCCTTTTTCATAGAATCCTGGATGAAGTGAATATTATTAGTATTATTATTATTTTTTTTATAACTGATAACGCACGTTGATAATAATTTTAGGAACATAAAAAAGTAGATGCAATATATCATATTATATACAAATTGCAGTTAGTAAATTTTTTATCATTTTAAATTCTTTTGCTTGGTAGTCATGAATGAATCAGATTAATAAATCTAGCTTTCAGATATAAAATATCTTAGTTAAAATAAGAGAAGACGAAAATATCAGATGCCATAATGTTTTTAAAAGTAATTTTGGTAAAATTAATATTGCGTATACACTCTCCCCCGGAAATATTCGAAATGACGGGCCTGTTTAAACAGTGATTTAAAACCTGGAGGTTATGACCACCAATGGACTGATTAGGCGTCTGATAGGGGTGAAAAATTCGTGAGGGCGATGAGTACTTAAAAGACCAAAAAATATAATAAAAAGTCAGCGATAATCGAAATTGAAACTAAACAATTGTTAAGTGTTCAGGTACGGAATGACAACTTTCGAAAGAAATAAATTACCGTTCGAGTGCTTTCTAATCACACCTCGGTTGAACATCAAGGATTTTTTTCATCATTCACTGACAAGTTTATACATTTTCAGATTTTTATGCTAACTTTCAGTATATTTTAATTCCTCGGGCTTTAGCTTAAAAAAATAATAAGAATTTCCTGAAAAAGTACTTGTGTTTTTTAACAGTAGTTTAGCAATCTTATTTCTGTTCTCCCTTCAAAAATCTATCACTTTGTTTTTGGGGAAAAACTAACTAATTTATTTTTTTATTTGATGGATTGAAAAAAATACTTCATTAATTTTGCTTCAAATTAAATTAGGTATTTATATTTTCAATAATCCCGATGTTCACTATCGCCAATTGATAATTTTTTCAAGGAAGAAAGGGGCGGGGGCGATAAGTGTCAGTCAATCTCTAGATGGAGGGATGGGTTCAAAAATGTCGGGAAATACTGGTTTAAACTGTTAAAAACTGACTAAACCAGAAATACGTGTGCAACAAAAGATCAAAGGTAGTCCCTAACTTTAAATTAATTCCAAAAGTTTACAAAATAATGGAAAAATTAAGCTACAACAGAGTAATTAAAACTTTGTAAAATTAGCATTGTATTAGAACTATATTGATTACACAAACGGGGGAAAAAAATTCTATTAGAAAAAGTTTTTGTAGGAAGAGTTCAGTTTTTTTAATTATTAAAGACTAGTTTTGTATTTACTTTCTCTGTCATAATTTTCATATTTAATTTCCATTTTCGACGTGCTGCGAAAAACAATGTAAAATTATAATAAGTAATTACTTAAGCTTTTAAATTGTTGCCGAAAACAATATAAAAAATAATAGAAATTCTAAAACTGAAGCTTTGTTAAAAAAATTAACACATTATTTTCAAGGCCTAAGCAAGCATATGTTTATGGATTTTGGGCATTAAATCATAACTAGCTGACCCATGTGAAGTAGTCGCACTTGACAGAAGGAACGGAAGAACTCGTTTTTTTAAGTAATTTGTTGAACAACAGTATAATTGTGAGTTGCTTGATTATTTTTCGTAGACAGTGGTGATTTTTTTTTTGTTTTAATGATCTTTTTTGAAGCTTGATAAATCATTTCCATAATTATAGTGTGCCCCCTCTCTCTCTCGAAAAAAAAAAAAAAACATGGTGATGGAAAGAAAAATTAGAATTGAAGAAAAAAAATACATGGTGATGGAAAGAAAAATCAGAATTATGTTGAATAAAAAAAAAAAAAAAACTTCCTTAGCCCAGATTCGAACTCACGCCCTTCCCGTTGCGAGGCAGACGCTCTACCAACTACGCCAACGCGACTTGCACTTGGATTGCCATTTATTGAAGTAGTGTAATATAAAAATGAAAAAAATATATTATAGCACTCAAAAATTCGAATTAATCTAAATCTCCTCACATTCAGGCACTATAAAGCAGCCGACACACGTTAAATTGGAAAAATGAGAGGAAATAGCCGATATACAGCTTTATGCAAACAGCGGATGCACTTCGATATGGATCCCAGCACTATACCGCCCTACATTTTCTCTTCTCTCAAATTTTTAATTCAACTTTTTTTGGATGCTTTATAGTTTATCTAAAAGGAACGATATAAAGATTAACTAGAATTTTAATGTTGTTCTCAAGAAACTAAATATTCATTTTGTTTCATACTTTTTAGGTGCGAACCAAGCTGATAGAAATGATCTTTAGCATTAAAAAGAAGCATGCTATATATTTTCCTATCTTGTACCATTGTTTCTCGGCCGCATTTTAGTTTGAATATAATTTAAAATTGTGCGTGTGTGTGTAATTATACAACATTTCATGTCTAGAAATTACAATTAGCAATTTGCAAGTTAGGCTTCGTATTCCTCAGCGGCGGCCATATTTGAAGACATCGGTGAGACAGATGTTCCAGAATAGTGCAAGCGCCATTCAGGGGGCAAGCGTCAGACACGGACAAGACAGGACGAAGACGTCTCTGTCTTTCCGATGTGCGCGCAGAAGGGCGATAGAACGGGTTTCTGCTTTACGCTATTGTGAAGACATTTTGGTCTCAGACTCGTGTCTGCCCAGTGTGCGCTCTGCCTAAGAGAGTCCTCGCAGCACTGATTCCATAAGACGCTCGAACGTGGCTGGTGCATTGCAGAGGCCGACGGGCATCACTTTAAACTGCCACAAGCCTTGTCCGGTTGTAAACGCCGTCTTCTCTCGGTCGTCGGGGTGTATCTCCACCTGCCAGTAGCCGCTCTTTAAATCCAGGGTCGAAAACCACTTGTGTCCGGAAAGGGTGTCCAGAGTGTCATCGATCCGTGGAAGAGGGTAACTGTCCTTCTTGGTGATGTCATTCAGGCGTCGGTAGTCAACACAAAATCTGGTGGAGCCGTCTTTCTTTCGGACCAAGACGATAGGGGATGCCCAAGGACTGGATGAGGGTTCGATGACGTCATTCTCCTGCATCTCTTTTACGAGGATCTCAACCTCTTCCTTCTTGGCGAACGGTAGTCGTCTTGGATGCTGCTTGATAGGGGGATGATCTCCAGTGTCGATCCTATGCTGCGCTAAACTCGTGCGACCAACATCTTCGGGTGTAGATGAAAACACCTGCTTGAAGTCGTCCACCAATTTTTCCGCAGCGTATCTTTGATCCTTCGATAATGGTGCACTCCCAATTAATTTCGAAGTCAAGGACTCGGAAGACACAGTCTCGGAGGAATCAATTCTTCTGATGATGCAGTTTACGGGAGTACAAGTTGCCAACACTTCTCCTTTCTTAATATTCCTCGGTCTTTCACTCACATTGGCGACTCTCACAGGAACTGCATTCTTTGAAAGGTCCACAAGTGTAGATGCCACTAGTACTCCTTTTGGGCTATTATTCTGGTTAGGATATTCAATTAAGCCGAATTTAAAGCTGTTGTTTTCTTTGATGGAGCCAGGTATTAGTACTTCTGATCTAGAGGGAATCAATGAATCAGTTTGGGCTATTATTTGATGAGCAGATTTTAAGTTATTTTCGGTATTGAAAATCACTATGTCTTCCCTCATCGAGTGCAGCTCATTATTTCTACAGTCAATAGAAAAATCAAATTTTCTCAAAAAGTCCAATCCGAGAATGAAGGGATCTGTAATGTCAGCGACGAATGCCGTGTGATGGTAAGTGGCACTCCCGAACATTATTTCTAAGTTCACTTTTCCTTCAATCTCGATTTTGTCACCTGTCACAGTTTGGAGAGTAACGCAGGGCGGCGTCCATAAGATCTTGAGTCCAAATTGACGAGCCACATCAGTCTTAATAATGGTAACGTTGGCTCCTGTGTCCACAATCATTTCGCAGGGAAACCCATTCACATAAGCGTAAATGAAGAGTCCGTTGCAGCCGCCACTTCTTGGGGAAATCTGGAAAACTTTGGGAGACTTCTTCTTTTCTTGGCGAGCTTCGCAGTTCTTTCGTACGTGGCCCTCACCGCCACATTTCCAGCACTTCAGTGGTTGTCTACTTTGGTCTTTACGAGCCGTAATCTTCTTCAGGATCTCCTTGACCTGTCGCTCAATTTCCGAGAGACGAGTCGAATTCGAATCCGGGGCACTCACTTCCACGCTCCTGATTGAATGGCGATCCTTGCGGGATGCTTGCTGTGCAGCCTCGAACTTCATTGCGTAGACTAGACCAGATTTAAGATCTTTAATGTCCGCCATCCGGAGAGCCGTCTGAATTTCTGGACTTCGCACTCCGTCTATGAAGTAGTTCAGCGCCAGGTTATCGCGAACATCCGAAGGACAGTTCGAGAAGGCGAGATGGGAAAGCCTCTCGACGTCTGCTGCAAAAACTTGCAAAGTCTCTCCGGCCCTCTGCAGTCGGGATTTCAGCTGGAGTTGGCTTATTTCTTTTTGGCATACTTCGCCAAAGCGAAGCTCCAGGGCCGATGATAAGGCTTCGAAGTCATGGTGCTTGTCCTCTGGGAAGGTCTGTAGTATATCAGCTGCATCCCCTCTCAGCGAGGCTGCAAGGTGACAGGCTTTCGTGGAAGAGTCCCAGGAGTTTGCTTCTGCAACGATGAGGAACTGCTTCTTGTAAATATTCCACGAGGTCTTCCCGTCAAACGTGGCCAGTTTGATGGATGGACGAGAAGTTCCAGCTGCAGCTACACAGTCACTTGAGTTGTTGGAGGATGCTGATAACTTTGATTCAATTTCTTTAATTTTCTTTTCCATATGGTTTTCTACTATGGTGATTCGGTTCTCAACGCTGTCAACTTTTTCTTCTAGAACCTCCACTTTATTTTCTATGTTGGTAAATTTAGTTTCCACCAAACTTTTCATTGACGTTAGATCGCTCTTAATTTCTTCTTGACTTGAAGTTATGCTCGCGGTTAAATCACTCTTTAATTGTTCTTGATTTGTTGCCAGATCATTTTTTAATTGTTTTTGATTCGCAGCCATGTCATTTTTTAATTGTTCTTGATTAGTTGCCAGATCAATTTTTAATTGTTCTTGATTCGCAGCCATGTCGTTTTTTAATTGTTCTTGATTCGCAGTCATGTCACTTTTAACAGCGTTGATCGCATCAAGGAGTTTTTGCAGTTGTTCCTCCATTGCTCGAGTAATCACCATAAAATTCCGAAGTCAAAAAGTCCTTAGGAAGAAAAGTCCAAGTTCACAGATAATTCCAAGAAAGTCCTTGAAGATGCCCCACGTTGGGCGCCAAAATTGTAACGAGTCCGTAGCACCTTCAACTTTCTTCAAATGAGCATTCCAATCTTGAGGAAGTAACTATAAATTTATTTACAAGTATTTACACTATTTACAATAAGAGCAGGAAACAATTGCTAAACATCCAGCAATTAGGCAGCACACAGTACACTGTACTCTCAACAGTAACTCAGCACCACGTATCTAACGTGAACAGTAATTAAGCAATTACAAAAGCAAAAACAACATTCGCCCAAAGCGAATAAAAACGAGCCTCTCAAATAATCCAATCTGAGAAAAACTGACTGACTTGTGTTCAAGGCCAGCTATTTATACACGGAAAGAATTCCCGACAACTTTCTAGTAATATCTGGAATATTCCAAATCATTCATAACTTTAAACAATTCATTCAAGAAAACGCTAGAAATAAAAAGAAAAACACCACTCCGAGCGAAAATTTCTTCACGCTTATTAAAGTTAGGGCAAGTGTAAAAACTACAAAGTGTTACGGGGCCGGTATACAAGTGATAAAAGTGATATCTTCAGATACTTTTGCAACATGACGTCAGATAAAACCAAAACTAATGAAAATGATGCAAGGCAGGAAAAACAACAACTATTTACAAGATTTGTAACAATATATTAGGGTGAGTCGAAAAAATCGATTTTTTTATTTCGAAATCGCATTACCTCTCAAAAGTTGTGGTTTAGTATCCACAACTTGGGAAAAATAAGAAAAAAATTCTAAGTTGACGTCTTCGGTTCGCGCATGAGGCTCAAAGTTGGAGAAAATATGTTAAAAATGGAAATTTTCAAAAAGAAAAAAGAAAAAAAAAAACTAACTTTTTATAATGCAAATACCATAAGCTGTAAATATTTTGTGCATTTTTAATCTAAAAAAATATTTTATAGCTTTTACATACGATCTTTAGTTTGCACATCAGCCTTAAATTGGGCTAAAATCGCCTACAATGTCAAATTTCAAAAATATCGATTTTTTTTATTTCGAAATCGCATTACCTCTCAAAAGTTGTGGTTTGGTATCCAAAATTTGGGAAAAATAAATAAAAAATCTAAGTTGACTACTTCGGTTGGCGCATGAGGCTCAAAGTTGGAAAATATATGCTAAAAATGGAAATTTTCAAAAAATAATTTGAAAAAAAAGTAATTTTTTTTCTATCGAAACTGCTTTAAATTGTTAGTAGATAACATAAGTTGAACCCAAAAAGTTACATATAACTTTTAGAAGATACATTCTGTTTGTGCATAAGGCTCAAGATATGAAAAACAATGTCAAAAACTGAACCAGAACGCACTGTGTCGGCGCTGTGCCGGTATATTTTTGTTCTACAGCCGACTTTTCTAGACATTACACATATTCTAGGAGACAGTTCAAAGTCCCTGCAGTCTGCACTCCCTTTGGTTGTCACTTAGTCAGCTAGACCCGCCAAACAAACAGCATCTTTAATTAGCAACTGAAAGTGAATCAAAAAGTGCAGCGTGTTTAGCTTTGGGTGAGTTTTTTTTGTAACTTTATAGCATATTTTTATGCTCAAGTTTTGTTATACTGTTTTCCGTTCTCCGAATAATAAATAATGGAACCCCGGAAAACTTCTAAACGTTTAATTATTTGTCCGTTTTTTGGTGTACCGAAAGGGTTAAGTCAAAGTGTTTTAACCACATGTGCAGATGTGTTGTTAGCTTGCTTTGAAGAAAAATCGCAATCTGTATAAAAGGCGAAACTTTTTCAAGGATTTCAGATTGCATAGCTCATAGAAGAAATTTACTGCAAAGCTTCATACCAACGGTCAGTCATGTACGTATTGTAAAATTTATAAAGGATTACCATAATACTACACTTTGAGAAAGTCATTTAGTCGTGATAAAGATAAATTAAGCTTAAGACAAAACTCAATCATTTTGTTAATTAAGCGAAGTCTATACTTTTTGACGTTGCTTCTTTCAGGTTTGCAATGAATTTTTCGTGTTCTTGTGCTAAAAAGCCAATCTCTTGTAGATGTACACTATACATCTGTACATTGGTATTACCACTGTTCATTGGTATAAAAGCTTTGCAGTAAATTTCTGCTATTTAAGCAGATATGCAATCTGAAATCCTTGAAAAAGGTTCGCCTTTTACAGATTGCGATTTTTCTTCAAAACAAGTTAACAACACATCTGCACATGTGGGTAAAACACTTTGACTTAACCCTTTCGGTGCACCAAAAAACGGACAAACAATTAAACGTTTAGAAGTTTTCAGGGGTTCCATTATTTATTAGTCGGAGAACGGAGAACAATATAACAAAACTTGAGCATAAAAATATACTATAAAGTTACAAAAAAAAACTCACCCAAAGCTAAACACGCTGCACTTTTTGATCCACTTTCAGTTGCTAATTAAAGATGCTGTTTGTTTGGCGGGTCTAGCTGACTAAGTGACAACCAAAGGGAGTGCAGACTGCAGGGACTTCGAACTGTCTCCTAGAATATGTGTAATGTCTAGACAAGTCGGCTGTAGAATAAAAATATACCGGCACAGTGCCGACGTAGTGCGTTCTGGTTCAGTTTTTGACTTTTTTTTTTTCATATTTTGAGCCTTATGCACAAACAGAATGTATCTTCTAGAAGTTATGTGTATATTTTTCTGTTCAAATTATGTTATCTACCAACAATTTGATTCAGATTCGATAGAAAACAATTAGTTTTTTTTTTTTCAAATTATTTTTTGAAAATTTCCATTTTTAGCATATATTTTCCAACTTTGAGCCTCATGCGCGAACCGAAGGAGTCAACTTAGATTTTTTTTTATTATTTTTCCCAAATTTTGGATACCAAACCAATTTTTGAGAGGTAATGCGATTTCGAAATAAAAAAAATCGATATTTTCGAAATTTGACATTGTAGGCGATTTTAGCCCAATTTAAGGCTGATCTGCAAACTAATGATGGTATGTAAAAGCTATAAAATATTTTTTTAGATTAAAAATGCACAAAATATTTACAGCTTATGACAGTTGCATTATAAAAAGTTACAATTTTTTTTTTCTTTTTTCCTTTTGAAAATTTCCACTTTTAACATATTTTTTCCAACTTTAAGCCTCATGCGCGAACCGAAGACGTCAACTTAGAATTTTTTTCTTATTTTTTCTAAGTTGTGGATACTAAACCACAACTTTTGAGAGGTAATGCGATTTCGAAATAAAAAAATTGATTTTTTCGACTCACCCTAATATATATGCATTCTCTACAGCAGTAAATTCTTCACATATTACGGGAGTCAAGAGGAGTAAGTTGATGACAGTAGTTATGTTTTTAATTAACTAAGGATTTGGATCTTTCAAATTGAAGTCATCAAATAATGGTATTAACTTATTAAAATCAATACCAAGTACTCCTCTTGCTCCTGTATACAACTCTTCGTCACTGGTTCATATTGAAACGTTCATCATAACTACATGTAGTCATAATAATTGTCACAGCTTTTTCCACTCTCCGCCATCATCACCTCCGCGTCGGTCTTCTGGTGATGACTCATTCCTCCGGCCTGGATGAAATCTCAGTGTTAGCCACTAACTTCTAAATTGGTTTTGAACAGTTTTTGAAGCCGCTGTCCCTCGTACATTTTTTGATTTTCGTTGATACTATATTTCTGTAATATTTTAGTGCTTAATTATTCCTAAAAGTCCTTTCTTATTCTTAGAAGACGGATTGATGCAATTCTTATGTCAGTAAAATTTTATTCACATTTAAATTTTATTTCGCCGTTACGTTGTCGCTCTTTGCATATGGAAATGCGATGTTTTGCAGAAGGCCTCACCTGGAAAACGAGGGCGCTCGATCACGAAACGTGCTCTTTTGAATTCATCATTACTCAAGTCATGTGGTTAGAAGTCGCAGAATGCTGCGCTGCCGGAGATGGGATCCAGGACGGATCTTCAAGATCGCCCTCTGCCTGCTGTTGATTCCTCGGCTCAACTCGCCCAACAACCCCAGTTGAGTAAAGGAATCGCACTCACTGGGCTTGTTGGTGCTGGTTTGACTGTGGAAGATTCTTCATTCGGTTCTGCTGGAGCGTGAGTATGCTTTTCTGAAAGGAATTCTTCTAAAATTTACTATTTGGAATAGTAAGGGTTCCGGTGGATGTCGTACCAATTCAACATGTGAGCAGCAATCATTGCAAGGTTCAATTTTCCAAATGTTCCTTTCAGGCCGGGACTGCCCCAACTTATTTTTTAAAAAAATCCCAAAAATGCAGTTTTATGCCATTTTTGGTCGCATTAGGCTGTTCTCATTTGGGTACGCACATATATGGGTACCTTTGCCCCCTCCGGATTCTCAAAGTGCCCCCCCCCCTTCCGGAGAAAAGTGTTTGAAAGATACACTGGTCCGCATTAAAGCAGCAGGTTACGCGCAGTTAGTCACTTTCCATGTTCCTTGGCTGTTAGAAAAACTTCGGTTAAGATGTTTAGAACATTAAGAGCTAAAACTCTGTACTCAGCAGCGACTTGCCGATTTTCAAATATATTTTCTGTAATAAGTCGCTTCTTTTAAGTCGCTCTCTCCCCCCCCCCCATCACGTTCTTCGTGCGAGCCCTGTAAGAATTGGGAAATGTGAGAGGAATGAATGCACCAATGAATAGTCGACGAACACACTAGCTAGACAAGATCCATCACCATTCATACTGAACTGTCTGCACTGATATCGCTCATTTTTATTTTTGCCATTATGCAAAAGTTAAGAAATATTGCGCATTATTTTTTGATTGAATTCATTTTATCAGTTAATGTTATGTAAATATTATCTAACCGTTTCACTCTTTTTTTACAGCATTTGTGTATGATTAATTTCGTGTGTTCTGAAACATTATTTTATTGGATTGATGAGCTAGTTTTACCTTATTTCCATTTTCGAAAATGAGCAAGTATGCCTAAGCCTATCATTTTATTTTTAGGTCATCCGTGGTCAGAATGCGTTGCGAACTGAACTCGCCCAACAACTTCCGGTCAAGTCACAAAAAATCTTCACTGGGCTTGTTGGTGCTGGCTTTTGTTCGTGGAAACCTCTGTCGCTTTTCGAGAGTCGAGCCATCGGGGTCTGTCGCAGCGACCCAGCATTCCGCGGTTGACACATTTTTAATGCGTCACCGGTTTTGGTGGGTCCCTATGATAATGACCCTTTCGCATCCGTGCCTGAAAGGCAAGTACTGCATTTACGGAGTGCGATTGGGCATCCGTGCAATCGATGTTGCTCGACACACTGCAAAACCTGCGCCAAGAAAATCTGATCCCACTTGACTTGCCTCGCAGTAGCCCAACTCCGTTCCGGCACCTGGGAAGTCTCTTCGCCCGCCGCCAGAGCTGCCGGAGGAACTTCGGTGCAGACGCATCCGCCCGCTTCACCGGGTTCTTTTCGGCAGCTCCTGCGGCGTCCGCATCTCCTTCTGCGCCACGGCGAGACCCGAGGAGGACGAGGGGCCCCTCGCCGCCCGGCGGGGCCGCAGTCTCCGAACACCGGACCGGTAAGGAGGGTTCGATCGAAGATCCACCGTCTTGATTAATGGTGGCTGGGGTACGTTAAAAATGTCGTGGTCACAAAAAGTCCTCTAAGTGAAACGATACCTTTGGGGGTGCTGTGCCAAGGGTTAGCTCGCCTAGGTTCCGGTTCAAAAAGAACAGCGCTCTTCAGGGCCCTATCCCGGTTATACCACGAGTTGTGGTAGGGATATGGAGTGTCGCCCTGCATCGTTCTCAGGGTCAAATGGAGCTCCTTTCCTCTCCTCCCCCCCTCACACGTGCGCTGATGACACATTTTTGGACTCGGAAGAACTCAACTGGAGCCACTGAAAAGGTAGTGCTCTGTATGTATTTTACTTCGCCAGTTGACTTTTTGCTAGGGGTAGGAAACGATTCACATCATAAATGCCAGCGGCTAGCAATCATAAATGCCAAAACTGAGTAATGAGTCTTTCAAACTTCAATTCAAAAGGAGAAGCCTATTCATCGGGTATATAATTGTATTGAAAATACGTACATAAGGCAGAATGACACTCGAAATGCAGCAACCTCCTTGTGGTGTGTTCTGGGCTGTTAATTTACAACTAAAAGCTGCATTTTGCCCATTCATTGCAAAATAAAAAATATGCAGAAAAATTATTGCTATGTGCAAAAAACGTTTTGGTTCATTTCAACAAATTTATACGGAGTCAATTACTATCTGATGTTAAACAGGTTTCTCCTTTTGAACGAAAATTTGAAGTTAACTCATGACTCAGTTTGGCATTGATGATTGCGAGCCATAAAGTTTTTCATTTAAATTCATATCTTGTCTTTTTCCTTTAATAGCAGTCGACCGTCTCACTAACCAGTTTTTAATCCTTAAAACAGTCGGAGTGTAGAAGAGGTACACTTAATGAATCGCTGATAAAGTGCAACTTGTTTTTGCAAAGTTAACTTATTAACGTTGCAAGAACTCGGTGGTATTCGTCGGTTCGTTGGTTCGTTGCAAGAAACCGTTTTTATAGCTCGTATCGAAGCTATAAAAACGGATTTAAAAAACGGAAGAAAAACAGAAAGAAAAAAGTGGCACTGATATCACTATAAAAAATCGGAGTTACCGTTCGTTAATTCGACCTAACAGTTATAAATCTGTTAATTTTCAAGATGAATTTCTAATGAGATGACCAGTCAATTTATTCTTTATAAGTTTAAACTTTTATAGAATGTAATTTTTAATATGATTACAGCTCCATGGAAATTTTCTTTCACGGAGATTCTTTTTTTTAATTTCTTTTTTTTTTAATTTCTAATTTCTTGAACGCTTTCAGAAGCATATTTTTTAATGATATAACTGACGAGTATCTTTATCTCATTAGAAACTCAGCTTGAAAATCAACAGCTCGAATTAATGAAAGCTAATGTGAAAAATCTCCAATTTTTGATAGTGAGATCAGGGTCACTTTTTACTTTCTGTAATTGACAATGTCCATCAAGTACTTTTATCCGTTTTTAAAGCTTTGGTATCTTCCGAGTTCTTGCAACGTTAATAAGAACTTTTCAAAAACAAGTTGTACTCTACAAGTTTAACCCAAAAGATAGGGTTCAGTCTAATTATATGTATACTTGTTTAACTTTTATGTGTAATATGTATACTTGTTTATTTTTTCCGATAAGCAATCATTTAAATTTCCTTAATAGGCTTAATATGAAACTGGCTTTTCAAAGACAGTTTCATAAATGTGAACATTTTGAAGTAGTTAAAAACATGCTACATTAAATAACTAATAATGTATAAACAATGAACTCCTCCCCCCCTCCCTCCCCCAAAAAAGGTAGAGGAAAAACAAAAATCACACCTACGTAAACCCTAAAACGAAACGTAGTTGAAGAACTACCCTGGAATGGTAACGAATTATTTAGGATTAGTCTACTTGAATCTGGATAAGTGTGTTTTTTGTTCATTATAGCATCGTTGACCCTTGAAGTTTTGGCTGATTTTCCTTTTATTTTTTTAAATTTTTGAACATTAAATACTTTCCAGTCTAAGCCCGAGCTCAGCTCGGGGTGCCGTTTTTTGTGAAGATGACTAAGCCCGAGCTCAGCTCGCGGTCAAGTTTGAGCTTCTGTAGCTATAAAAGTACGCCTTATATTCGTAAAAAAAGATCTTCATCGTAGATCTTCATCGTGAAAAACGATCTTGATTAAAATTACCAACATTAACTTTTTCCACGTATTTTTTAAAAAATCACGAAAAGCGACAAAAAAAAAAAAAAGTCTGGAGGGAGATACGCGATCGAAATAGCTCAGGCCTGAAAATGTTACTTTAAAACAGTTACTTGTTCTGATTTTTGATGCGATTTTTTTATTAAAAAAATTTAAATGTTAATATTTTGGTACCCTATATTGCAAAAATTTATTCATGTTTGACAAGGAACTGAATGTATTTTGGTGAATTAAAAAATTTTAGAAACATCACGCGCGTTTCAGCTATCATTTGTCAGTTTTTCCACCGGCATTCGAAACGAAAAATAATCAGCCATCGGCTGTTTTTAAATAATCGGTCAACAAATGCGGTCCCTGAATGACGGCCCCGGCCAGATTCGCCGGAAAGAAGTTCCTCGGGATGCCGATGCTAAGGAGTCCGGCAAGCACTGCGTCTGATTCCGTTCATGCCTTTTCTGAGTCTGTCTGTTATGGTTGAGATGGTTTCGTTGCTGTTTAATTCTGGAATAGAAATTAAACATCAACAGATTATAATGTATATAACTTACATGTACCTGTATATTTCAAAAATACGACTTATCATTGGTTTCATTGTAGAATGTAAAACATTTTTGTTCCTATTTGCAACGCTTTCAGCTCCCACATGTTAAGTTTTTCATTGAGCATCGACCGTTCGAACAACCCGATCATCTACCTTGACCTTCTTTAAACAAGGCGTCGCTTCATCGGTGGAGCCCTAATATCGTGCACATGATTTTTTTTTTCATTTCAAAATCTTTAATGTACTAAATGCATTATTGTTGCTTAAATGCTTGTTCGTTATATTATAATAATCGTTATATTTCGTGTTACAATGTTGCAAATATTGGTTAAATCAAACTTTTCTTTCTATTTTATTAGGTCAGTTTCAAGACGACGCCCTCGGACGGGAACACGCCGGCGGAAGTGACATCAGCCTGACGGCTCTCGGCGGAACTGAACCGGAAAGGTTCACCGAGTGCACGTCAGTCCGGTCTGACTTCCTCACGCAGCAACCACGACTGCCTCCAGTCTGGTCTGACTTCCTCACGCATCAACCACGAGTGTCTCCAGTCTGGTCTGACTTCCTCACGCATCAACCACGAGTGCCTCCAGTCCTGTCTGACTTCCTCACGCAGCAACCACGAGTGCCTCCAGTCCGGTCTGACTTCCTCACGCATCAACCACGAGTGCCTCCAGTCTGGTCTGACTTCCTCACGCAGCAACCACGAGTGCCTCCAGTCTGGTTTGACTTCCTCACGCATCAACCACGAGTGCCTCCAGTCCTGTCTGACTTCCTCACGCAGCAACCACGAGTGCCTCCAGTCTGGTCTGACTTCCTCACGCATCAACCACGAGTGCCTCCAGTCTGGTCCGACTTCCTCACGCATCAACCACGAGTGCCTCCAGTCGGAGCCGTCGCGAAGTCAACAGTTTCTCTCTTTCTACCGGGCCTGCTTCAAGATTTGAATCAAGATCGCAATCCAAGTGATCCCATAATCTTAGCACTTCACATTCTCTAGTCTCTTAAATTACCACTTGATGCTGGTTATCAAAGTCTTAAAAACTTAAATGTCTGAATTTGATCTTGACATTTTCATTGTTCCATAACAAATATTAGTTCTGCATGCATATTTTATTAATAATAAAAGAAATAATCAGAAAACAAAAGATAATCTAATGGTATTATCAATTGTCATCCATTCAAAGGTTCAGCATAAGCTCTTAATTAATGTTTTACATTGCAATTGCTCTTTCAAATTGTAAATGAATGCAATAAAAAGTAGTAGATTCAATTAGACCAGTAGGTTCATTTACTATTAAGAAAATACATTATTCATTGCATTTTTGAAATTATTGAACACAATGAACTGGGAAAAGGAATCTTTCCTTAGCTGATCAGTTTTAATTTGGTGTTTGATATGACCAACTTAGAAGTATTTAAGACCTCTTACAATGTAGGCATATTTCAAAAGTAAGATTTCTTGAATTTAAAAAGTACTGAAATAAAATTCAATAAGAAATAGTCAAATATTTTCTGTTCAAACTTTTGAATAAATTCGAGGAACTTTAAGTATTTGCGACAACTTCATTCTGAATTTGCGCTCTATTTTTAAATAATGCAAAACACATTCTGAGAGTAGTTATTTATTTACAAAAATAAAAGTTAGAACATTTTTTTAATTGACAGTTTAAACAATATGTCAATTCACACTTCTGCAATTTTTCGAACTTGAATTTCGAAATTCTAAGTCAAAGAGATCACTAGATACAGCTCAGTGTCAGTTGGGAGTAAAATGAAGCACATTCACTTTATCTAAAAACTCTAAAATCGCTCATAAACAAGTTCTCGTTATAGGAGAATTTTCTAACTGTATCGGGAATGTTATTTGACCCAAATGGAGCCTGTTACAACAAGAAATAGCTTTCTAAGTCAAAGGGATCACTAGATACAGCTCAGTGTCGGTTGGGAGTTAAATGAAGCACATTCACTTTATCTAAAAACTCTACAATCGCTCATAAAAAGAGTTCTCGTTATAGGAGAATTTTCTAACTGTATTG